>OX453282.1:8993464-9079478 GCA_949710005.1 Ricordea florida | reverse complement strand
AGCCTTTAAGAAGAAATGGTATTGTTTGGAGCTGTTTTGATTACTACCACCTCTGATGGAAAGCCTATTAAGAAGATTTTTGTATTGCTTTTAGTAGTAGAGTAACAATAACTTTACCAAGATTAAAACATGAATCCCACCCCATAAAAATATATTATGTTTAACATAAAAAATATAACAATAATAATATCAATACCAGTAATAATAATAGTAATGATAATAATAATGATAATAATATAATGATAGTTCTTCTCGTTACTATATGTCATTGGTTACAGTTCAATACCTCTGGCTGCCATGACTTTTTCGATGAAATACCGTCCTTATATTAAATCTTTCTTCTGCAGTTTTTATAATAGAAATTTTCATATATGCAAAATAATGTACTATTCTATGGTTGGGTATGGATATTTTGCCTGTTTCTGTAACAGCACAATTAAACTTTCATGTGGTATATACTTTTGACTGATTGATGTTGATTTCACATTATTTTTTTACAGGAGTACGTATTGCAGCAATCTTTTTGAACATATTAAGATTTCAATAACTCTTTCTTACATGTATTGTTTTTATGATATGACCTAAAAATAGCACAACCACATACTATACAGTGGGCACTCTCTATTACCAAACCTTTATTCAAAGCTTTTGTAGAATCCAATTGTTTTACCCCCAATTTGTTGATATGGCATCTCTTTTGAGGGAAGAGGAATTTTTCTATCTACCACTGGGGGTACCATTGCAACTGGAAAGAGTACACACATTAAAACATGCACTATTCATAATGCTCTCAATTGTGGTTACCCGGGAATGAAATAATGACTGCAGTAGACAATAAAATATCTAATCAGAAGATTCTTCTTACAATGAATCTCATGCAATTATAACCAAAAAAACATAAACAAAAAATAATTGGAGCGTTCAGCTCATCCTCTGTGTAAGAACATATTGTGTTCAAAAGTGATGTACAACAAAGAAGACAAAGCAGTAGAGACTAAGAAAATAAAACTAAAGAAAAAAAACACAGGTTTTTACACCGTGGTAAACACAAGCATTCATATCAACTCTTCAAGATTTCACCTGCAAAAGATTTACAATCATTTTCAATTTGTGTTAAGTGAATATTATTGTGATACTTCATCGACTCTGTATTCCCTGTCAAGATAATAAATAATTTTACTTCTATTCCCTCTGGTGCAATCTCAGTGGCAGTGAAAGAGCTAAATGAAGGTCAATTTTTAAGCACTGTGTTGAGCGGTATACTGATCTTGTAATTTGCACCAGGTGTCACTAATTGTGTACCAAACACAGCATAAGAAATAAAATAATGGGGATTACGCTAATATAAAAAATAAAATATATAATATAACAAAAAATAAAGAATAAAATATGAAAGCATTGTGACTTCTTCAAAAACTAGCTTCGCGAGGTTTTTGCGGGAGTCGTATTTCTAGTTAGTTTTATAAATGTACAGTGTATGTTTGACTCCTCTTGTAAACAAGTGGGGCAACGTTTCTTTTTTTCAAACAGATACAGTCTTCATGCTTTCCGAGCCACATATCTGTCTTCTTCTTGTCACTATTTCGCTTGAAAAGATAATTTACTGGCCGCTTAATAGAGATAAAAAAAGCAATAAATAATGACCTTGCGATAACAAAAAGGTGGCTGCGGCCGCTTAATGAAGGTGGCCGTTGAATAGTGGTATCGATGATTATCATTTTAGTGAATAATAATTCGTGATTTCAGAAAATGGCCGTTTAACGGCGGGTGGTCGCTTAATAGATGGCCGCTTAATAGAATTCGCATATAATTTTCTTTTGGCCGTAATTTGATTTGGTTTGTCTCTGGCTTTGTCTCTGTATGGAGCTTCGAATTAGCTCCTTCCAGCATGCAACAGGAGCCCATCATCATCATATATCTGAGTTTCATCGTCATACTCTCAAGAACAAAGGGTAAATGTGACCATTTTAGGAATTCTGTACCAAGACGCGAGTGTTTAGCGCAATAATTGCATCTATCACGTCATTAAGTTGTAATTAAATCGTCTTCGTGTTAACAAAAGCAAAGATGATTGCTTTACTTCATTTTGTGCTTCTATTAAACTTATACACAGTTCATCCTTTCTCACAATTCAATTTAAACTTTTAATGTCGAATGTAGAATTTAGATTTATCATTAACATTAGATGTTTCAGATTTAAAATTAGATTTGTTTGGTCTGAAGTCTATCATTTGAAGTAGCCGCTTTTACGTAACAATACATTCGTCTAAGTTTAAAAGCGCAGACCCTCAATCTAGAAAAGAACAAAAATTAATAAACCTTATTCCTCTCTTTGTGACCAACTGAGCGTGATTTCAAGACAAACAGCTTGGCGCCAGAGTGGAATTCTACAAATGTATATAAGGCTCAGCCCTAAGAGATGAGTCTCCATTCATCTCGGTGATTTTTAAGAGGAAGGATCAGGAACACGAGAACAGCTGTAAAAGTTAACATTTTACTTTACTTCTACCAGCATGGTAAGTCTAGAGAAAGTTGCTATTTTTCACTACATGTAGCTCTTGTCTTAATGCCTTAAAGTAATTCGAGTTTAACCCGCTTTCACCCAATTTTAAATTTACGGAGTGCACTCAAAGAGGAAATGAATATCAAGCTTACATTGGTAGGCGTTGTGAACGGGTACCCATTTGAGATCACTGGAGACGGAAAAGGCAAGCCTTACGAGTAAGTAAAGTTTGAAAATGTTTAACAATTGTTTTCAGTTTGTAAGCAGTGCTGATTTCTTTGAAAAGTGCTTCAACTACAAGAAACCTCCATGCAATACTTGATGTTGCGAGTTGAACTGCAAATTATCGAACATTGATCTGAGATCGTAAGTTTTTTTACGGGAATCGTTTCATTTCTTTGCGCTAGGTTCGTTAACGAAAAATAAGTAAAACCATAACGTGGGTATCTTGATTTTGCGATAAAAAACAGTTTCTTTGTATTCCTCTTTGGCTTTAAATATTTCCTCTATTTAATGAAACATAACAGCTAACATGCTTGTTTCCTTTTAATTTATGAGTATGACGATTTGAAGTCTCCAAAATCTGATTTTAAGGACAGGTGAACAACGGGAATTAGGCTGTTCAGTTAATTTTGGAATTTTCTCGAGTTACATACCACTGAAGGACACGCCTGTTGTTCTTAACCCTCCATATGTATGTTGGCGATAAATAAAAATAGTAACCTCTTGATGTTGAAGTAAGACAAATTTTTGAAACAACAGGATATCTCTGATTTCATAAGGAAGCGAAAGCGTGCTGCAGCTACTAGATCAGAAGAGACACAATCAAAGAATGAATTAAGCCAAGTCTATTTATAGCGTCATTGCTTTCAGAACGCTCTGCATTGCGTCTGAGCCTTGGGTTTTCTTGGTGAACTTCTCGTTTGTTTCTTTGTAGAGGATCACAGGATTTAAAACTTACTGTGAAGAAAGGCGGGCCTCTGCCTTTCTCTTATGATATCCTGACAACGATATTCCAGTATGGCAACAGGGCATTTGTGAACTACCCAAAGGAAATACCAGATATTTTCAAGCAGATCTGTTCTGGTCCTGATGGCGGTTATTCCTGGCAAAGAACCATGACTTATGAAGACGGAGGCAACATTAATCAATGATTTTTACTTTAGAGAAAAAAATTAGAAAGCAATAAAATAACATAATTTGTACATGTTACCTTACATACTCCGTGGAGAAACGTTCCACAATCATGAAAGAAAACACGGCAAACGTTAGGATCAAACCAACAGATCTGTAAATAATCATACTTATTGAAGTATTCAGATTTTAACTTAAACCCTCGTGCCTAGTTTTGTAGAACCATCAGAAGAGAAATGAAAACAGAGCTTATATGTCCACTTCTTTTGTGAACTGGGGTTTTTACTCAATTGAACTGGTAACCATGCCTTTTGATAAGATCTTTTCAGTTTCTCTGTGTGCTCTCACTTCTGTCTTAACAGTATGGACCATGACACTTTCCATTATGACATTCACTTTATGGGAGCGAATTTTCCTCATTACGGTCCAGTGATGTAGAAAAGGACAGTAAAATGGGAGCCATCAACTGTTTAAACGTGATGGATTGCTGAGGGGTGACATTGCCATGTGTCTGTTGCTGGAAGGAGGCGGCCATTATCGATGTGACTTTCAGAAAACTATTTATAAGTAAGTTCTTATGTACCGTGATAACTCAATAACTCATCTTAATCAACTTAATCAATTATTTTAAGTGGGCGCCATCTAAAAGCAATCAGTATTGTCTTTTCGGTTTCTGGATTCACGGGCGGCCATTTTTGAAGATTTCATGGTAGTTAACAAGATCCTAAAGGAAAAAAAATGTTAACGTTCGGATTTCAAACTCCCATAACGTTTGGTAAGGATAGTGACCGCTGGAAATTCGATCTATAAAAATGGATAGAAGCTAAAAAGAATTCTCAGATCATTAAATTACGTCCTATGGGACCTCTTAACATGATGTGGCATGGGGCACAAATGGGCAAAGGAAACTGCATAGCCGTGGTGGACAAAAAGCTCGCGTTTATCATCAAAGGATGAACTTTTACCTTACATCTATTTAACATTTATAAGCAGCTGCAGCTTTTTAATCTTAGACAGAACTTGGGGACCATTTATTTTTTAAGGGATGGGGGGGGGGGGGGGGGCTGGTGGGATTTGAGGGGGGGCCACGCGAAAAAAATGGCTTCAAAGGGGGGGCCACCCCAAAAAAAATGAAGAAAAAGGAGGGTCAAGCGAAAAAAAGTGGTATGAAGTTTAAATAAATTGAAGAGAAATTCTCTTGCTTTATTCACGAAATATAAACATCTTTTCTAGGTGGCCAAGGGGGGGTCATCCCAACCCTTTTGAGGGGGGGTCATGAGAGAAAATTGGCAAGCTGAGGGGGGTTACTCAATTTCCCACTGACACTCCCCCAAACCCCTCCAGCCCCCCCCCCCCCCCCCCATCCCTTAAAAAGTGAACGGTCCCTTGGTTGTTTATTTTCTTTTTTTCCTGTCCTTGACTCAGTGACTCTGGTCTTGACTTTAAAGGCAAGTTTTCTTGGTGGTGATTTTTGTTGGAGGAGCGTGACTCACTTAAACCCACGAGCACTTGAGTAATCTATCTTTTAATTTCGTTCTCACTTTAGTTAACCAGTTATCTTAAGGCTGTGCAAAGCCATTCTGAAATTAGACAAAGCTGGTGAAATACTGAGTCTGTCGAGTTTGTAGTCGCGGGCCCTTATGTTTTTTAACAAAAATTTCAAGCGTTTCAAGATGCCTATGCACACAACAAAGTGTCACTGATGCAGTCTGTTGAATTCTCTTTTAGACTCGACAAGGATTTGAACCTGCCCGATTACCATTTTGTGGACCACTGCATTAAGATAGTGCGTAAAGAAGACCCTGATTGCAACGTGGTTGAACTGCACGAAGACGCTAAAGCCCACTACTCTCCGCTGGAGAAAGACTTCGAAGGAAAGGCGTAAAGCCAAGCAACCTAGGAAGGCAGCAAGGCATTTAATCGAATGGCGTTTTTGAATTCTTGGTTCAGGATTTGCTATTGAAACTAGATCTAGACAGCTTCATTTCTTCATTTTTAGATTTGATTTACTGAGTTGTAGAAAAAAAAACCTTCGAATGACGCCTCTAACTTTTGACACTATCAATTCAATAATTTGTTTACCGTTGTTTCAAAGCTATTTCGTGTAAGCTTGAGAAACGAATCCTACATTGTTTTTGAATTTCAAGAAGAGTATACAGAGGTTTGAAGCTGTTCTAGATCATGCATAAAAAGTTTTTGAGAATTAGCCTTGTTGTCGAAATCGAGAATAATTTACGTTTTGTGGAGTTTTGTCATTATAAGTAACTGGTCAACTGAAGGGCGAGTTGCTGGTTTATGTAATCAAGAGTGCAATTGTTACATTTTTTTCCGTTTTCTCACTCTTGAGGTACGGAATAAGAATGAGATAAAACTACTCATACAGACCAGTTTTGGCCTCTTCTGACAAAGTGCGATCGCTCGAGTGAAAACGCAAAAACGCAAAGGTGCACAGTTAATCAAATACTTAAATTGATCCGAATTTCCCATAATGACGTCAGTCATTTATATTTCAAGATGGCGCCCAGATGATATTAAGTTGATACAAGGCACCTTTAAATACACACGCAAAAGATGCAACATTTGTCCTTTCATTCACTGCTTAGACAAAGTAACAGTACCTAAGCGATCGATTAAAACCACAGACCGCTTTACATGTATTTCCGCCAATGTTATTTATTGCATAAAATGCACCTTATTCAAGAAGATATACATCGGCAGGAGAGGAAGTAGATTTGTGGCGTTTTCGCGAACATCTGCGTGACGTCGAAAGAAATAACAAAGATGCATCTAAACCAGTAGCGCGACAATTTAATCTGTCAAACCATTCCTCTCAAAACATGACGATTTGTGGCCTTTCATCAGTGTAACACGGAACGCAGTAAAAACCTAGAACAAAGAACAACTCGGTTCTGCTTAATCTCCTCGTTTTCAACGATCATTTTTCATTTATTTAACTAATTTACTCTCTTTCACACGCTGATATGGCGCCACCAATAGCATAGCTCCAAACTTCTCTATATAAATTGTACATACCCCATAATCCTCTAATTCGCTTTGACGAAGGGCTAACGCTCGAAACGTCAGCACCCCCTTCTTTTGCCTTACGGTGGTACAAATTACCTTATTAACTTGTTTGATTATGTTAAGGAAAGGATTGTTGTTCATAGTGGAAAATGTGATGATAATATAAATTGTTCATTTGTCACACGATGTGGTCACTGGATGTTGATCGCGACGTTTCTACTGCTTACTGCTAGTCTTCTTCAGGCGATGGGGTCGACTGATTTCGGCTCACCATTATGTAGCTGCATGGTCTGCTCTGATTGGTGCATTTCAATCCTGCTATTGTTCCTACTTGGTGTGTCTTCCTCAGGGGTCCGCTGGCTTGCCGCGTGTTTGTTGATGTGTTTCTTGATCGTCGGCATCCACGCTTCTGGAATTTCAATTCCATTAGCCCTGTTGATGTTATAAGGGTTTAGTCTTATGTGAATTACTTCTTTCACCTTCCTCGTGTACCAGTGGTTATCACGATCAATAAACTTGACTTCATTCCAAAGCCGCTTGTGTCCGGTTTCATTGGCGTGTTCTGAAACGTTTTGAGTTCGAGCGAGGCAGATGTCTCTGTCATGTTCTTTTATTCTTTCTTGCATAGGTCGTCCCGTTTCTCCGATATAGACTTTTCCGCATTCGCATGGTATTTTGTAGACTACGCCGTCTTGCTTGCTGGGGTCAGCGGTATCTTTTGATCTGACTAGTCGGGATCTTAGTGTCGTGTCAGACTTGAAAACGGCGCGTATGCCTTGTTGTTGTAGGTTGCGGCGGAGGGTCTCTGAGACTCCTTTGATGTAGGGCAGCACCGCGGTAGACTTAAAATCTGTCGTGTTTGCTTTTCTCGGTGCTGCATTGTTAGTTTTGGTAACTTTCTGCAAGAAAGAAAGGGTATAACCGTTAGCGACCAGAACTGTCGATAGATGTTTCTTCTCCTGTGCTGTTCCCGATGGTTTAGTGATGATACGTTTTGCCCGGTCGTTTAGGCACTTAACAATACCGCGTTTTACTGATTGTGGATAGTGTTAATCATACGCTAGGTACTGGTCGGTGTGCGTGGGCTTCCTGTAGACGATGGTGTGGAGTCTGCCTTCCGGTTCCCTAGTCACTAGTGAATCCACGAAAGAAATCTTGTTGTCGTTCTCAGTTTCCATGGTGAAGCGGATGGACGGGTGCTGTTGGTTGAGGTGATCCAGGAAATTGTCGACGTCGTTACGTCCTTATTTCTCACCCAAGGAGAGTTGCCCGACTTGATTGGATACAAGAAGAAGGCGTTGAGGGGAGCGAAGAGTTTCTCTGGAGACAAAACCCCTGGTATCACAAGAGAGATTGACTAGATTTTCATTCACTGCGACTTGATCTCGCGGCAGGCGAATGATATACACAACGATGTCTTGTTTGCCTTCTCCACGTCAGGCCTCTCTGTTAGTTACGCCTTCACAAAAGAACCCTATCGTCTCGAGTGGCACCCTGTGATGAAAAGCTTGATCAACTCTATAAGGATTCGGGTCTCTAATGGGCGAAACCAACCTTGGACCTCAACGGGATCCCTTTGGCGTTGAGCAATGTTGATCGAGGAGAAGGAGTAAATTTTCTCCAGATGTATATATACAGCGATGTCGTATAGAATGAACCATCCAGGCGGGTGGGCAAAGTTCCATGACGAACGTGTGGGTCGGGCGTGGTCCAAGACAGCATTAGGACCATTGGAAGATGGCCGTAAAGCAGGAGGCCGTCAAGGCTGCAAAAACGACGACCGAGAAAGCTGCAAAGGTCGTGGTGGATAAAGAAGGGGATTAGATCCGACAACTACTACGGAAAAAGCGTCCACCCGCCGGGGTACCAGTTCAAAGACCGCCTGCGGCATTGTTAAAGCGCCAAGTCAACCAAGACGCTTACCAAAAGCTGAATCGGATCCTGGCGAACAAGCTCTGAATAATTTCCCTATAGATATATACCATGTTCAGAACCTCAAAGCATATCGAACCAAGCGGTACTATTTCTTATTTACGTAAATCATGCTCAGTTTATGTCAGGACTAATTCATTTAGGGATGTATGCCGATGATATGAACATCCTAGTCTCTCATAGGGATATTAATACCTTACATATCATTACATATTATTACAACTATTGCTTCGGTATTGCGTCAACTAATTGTCTAACAAGTTCTTACTTTTTCGAGTTCTTGTTTTGATCCTAACAATTATATCTATTGCGTCGAATTTTCGTCAATTAATCGGTTAACAAGCAAGTCTTTTTTTCAAGTCCTTGTTTTGATCTTAACAACAATTACGTCTGTTGCATCACCAAATCTCGTCAATTTATTGCTTAATTACTGGTTTTTTTCTGCGAGTGCACTCGTTAAGTGTTTGTCCAATGTCCAAATGTCTCTTTGGTGTTGATGTTTCACAATGCTGATTGCCACTGAGGGTTCTGTTTTTTCCCCGATGTTGTTGATGGCTTCTGTCAACTGCAGACCTGCCAACCTCCGGTAAAGGGAAATCTGGAGACTCATGAAAAAAAATCTGGAGATTCTTCAAAAAATAGTGAGATTGTATTTTTTCCCAATCAAACCCCTTTTCAATAGAGGGAAGCGATAACAGTTTATTTAAATGTTACCATGTTTTATTTCAAAGCTGCATCTTCTTACAACAGGGAACACAAATTACTGTCAGAAGAACTGACACCTTGCTATAAGTTTCATTCTAGTGATGACCTATTGCAAATTGGAATCATCACATCAAGCTGCATCTTCTTACAACAGGGAACAGGGAGCACAAATTATTTGTGTTCCCTGTTGTAAGAAGATGCAGCTTTCTTTGATGATTCTAATAGGTCATCACTAGGACGAAACTTATAGCAAGGTGTCAGTTCTTCTGGATAAGCCAACTTCATGGCCAAAATGCTAGACAAGGTGCCATCAAGGCCTAAACAGCAACGACTGTCAGTTTTGTTTTTACGAACAATGCTGAAAAGGTGCTCTTCCTCTGCATTACTTTGTGGGATCACAAGGACTGCTTCTGCAATTCTGGTCAGGTGCTGGAATCCCTTTGCTGAGGAACCAGGCTGTTTCATGTGTCCAATGTACCACCAAAGAATGTCAACACGATAATGAAATACTTCAGTACCACCTTCAATTGTATCAACCCCTTTTGCTGCCTACCCAAACATCCCCACCAATGTCACTATCAGTAAGTGATCGGTAGTCACAAAATTCTTCAAAGAGAGCATCTACTGGAATATCATGAAATATTGCGTCAAACCTGTCATAGAATTACTCCACATATTGCCATTCTGCTTCAATGCGCCGGGGTATGTTTATCCAAACTGCGATTTGAATCAATTCTTCCCTCAATTGAAATTTCCCCAGAATAAATGCAAGTGAGCTTTTAAAATAAAAGTGGGCAGCGTAGAAGAATTTGTTGTACTTTGCTTCTGTTATTTCACCTTCATTTAAGAGCTTGTTGAGCGTGGGCTTTGTAGTTCCACCAAGATAAACTTTCTGATGTTCAATAAACGTTTTCTCATCATTTAGATCTACATCTGTAGCTTTAGCACGCACAAGGACTTCGGGCGTCACAAGGCAGTTTGCAATCTTTTTGGCCGGGGTCAACATAGAACTTTGAAGAATATGGACTGTTGGCTCACTTCTTTGCAGTAGTTTGTTGAACTGTGTGAACAGCTGAATTGATGCATTATGGAACAGAAGGACAGGTTCCAGGAGGGGATTCGAAAATGCATTCTTAAGCCTCTTAAACCTTGCATCTGGAAAACCTTCACTCGGAAAGTAAGACTTCAGACTTGGAAATTTCTTAAGTGCTCTTTCAATGCAGCGTTCCAAAGAACGCCAACGGCAGGTGACATGCTTTAACACTTGCTGATACTCTTGGTCACAAAATTCAAAGTACTCTGCAAGCTTTCCTTTGCGTTTGGAACTCTTATCAAACCAATAATATAGGTCGATAAGCACATCCTCGACATTAACATCATTAACCTCTGTGAAAGAATCATTCGCTGCAGTTGCAGCAAGATGAGCCAAGTGACATGGACATCCAGAAATAAAAATGCAATGTGTTTTTTGTCTTACAGCGTGATGCAATCGAATTGTTGCATCCAATCATAGCATTGGTATTGTCCCCACTTAGGCTAACAGCATTCAGCCACGGCATTATATCTTTTGTGAATTTTTGATCTATAACATCAAAAATGGTTGCAGCTTTTCCGCCATCAACCCCACTGGTAACACACATATCATAAAAATGACTTGTGACCGTTTTTGATCTATTTATATCAAATATACGGATAGTTAGAGGGTTCATCTTGTTCAGTCCTGTGTCATTTGAACCATCACACTGAAGGGATGGCTTTTGCAATGATCCACTAAATAATTGTGGCAGTGGGGACCCAGGGCAACGTTTAATATTGCTGATTAAGTTTTTGTGCGTCCTTAGGCATAGGCTGTTGCAATGTTACTATCAGGAAATATTTCCTTGAACAAAAGGCCCAAATGATCCGCTGTTGCAATGGGCAGGATGTGTTGTACTAAGAAGTTAGTTGTCATAACCTCAGCTTTAATAACATTGCTTCCTGAATTCCCAGGTTTTGAAAGGAATCTTCGTATATAATGACTCTTTTTCTCATCTTCAACTCTTCTCCTGTGTGTGTCTCGCTCACAGCGCACTTTTACATCACGGAGTCCTTGATGGTGGCAGCTAACAGACTTACGACATGGTATACAGAAGAAGCTATATAGGTCATTATCAGCTGCTTAATAGGGTATTCTTTGGCCCAAGAGGGGTTGTACTTTACCCGATATTTCGCTGCTCCATCATATTTTCGGCCAATATTTTCAGCTGGTTCTTCCGTTTCACCGTCAGAATTCGAATCTTCTATTGAACAATCACCACCCATTTTCGCCATGTTGATACGATTGTGATCGTTTTCCCTCGCTGAACTTACAAAGACTATTGGGAAACTGAGCATGGATTCGAGGTCCAATCTAGGAGACGCCTGGGAACTCCCTTTTGTATAGAGCGTTTTCACTCACGTGGCCAGCAGCCATGCACATTTTTTGGAACAGAAGGAAGTTTTTACATAAGAAAGGAGCTCAACTCCCAGTGGATTAGTTTGGAACACCAACATGGCCGCCGTTTTGTTGTTTTGGAACACCAATATGGCTGCTGTGACGTCATGTGAAAACGCTCTATATGGCGGACAGACGTCGAGAAAAGCGATCAGTTATTGAACACAAGCAAAAATCATAGCTCGGTACAAAATAGTAGTAAGTACAGTGTTTACTTTATTAGTTTATCACTTTATGGCACTAGCATTCCTCGTAAATATTCCATTCTTATTCAACAACTTAATTTATTTCATTTTGAAATGAGACTGGGAGCCTTGTCGTGAGACCGTGAGAAATGACAAAAAATCGTGAGACTCACGGCAGAACCGTGAGAGTTGGCAGGTCTGTTTTATTGACATTGTAACATCATTATGTTAATGTACATTAGTCATACTGACAACTCTTTCTAGCAGATCGCAGTCGTCAAGAGTATTCACTATGTCTTTATTCTATCAAGCACATCCAATTCCGGGCAAAGAGCAAACCAACATTTAGATCGCTTTACAAGTATTGAACCCAATAAAAACCATTAACAGAAACCAGGAGCCCATGACTCCTGCAGAAACAGGATATTTAACGGAAGAACTAAGCTTAGATCAGATTTAACCCTACTATTCAAGTTGCTCTGTTAGTATCCTTGTCCAATTCGCTGTTGTTGGTGCCAGCTTCAAAGTTGTGTCCACGAACATTCCTGAATTTTTCAGCAAGTGATGTGTTCGTCTCAGCGTCAATCGGCTATCACAGTTTTAGCAACTAAAATATGCATGGCTCACTTGTTATCTAGTAAAACTAGAAATACGACTCCCGCAAAAACCTCGCGAAGCTAGTTTTTGAAGAAGTCACAATGCTTTTACACTTTATTCTTTATTTTATTTTATATTTTTTATACAACTAAAATATGCATGGCTCATTTGTTATCTAGTAAAACTACTATGAACTCTGCACGTTTGTCTAGCCTTCAAGCTAAAGCATTCGCGGATCGACAGCCCATTCCGACAACGCTAGACATCATTTTGTATTTTTGCAAAACGGTCTTCACAAACAACGGCCATTCTGTAAATCATGTTGTTTACGAAAAGTGAGCACATGAATTCGCCTTCTCATCGCCAGTTTCCGCAGTCCACGCAAGGAACGCCTGGGACCATGACCCCCCTTTGGGCGACCAAAAAAAGAACCTAGGGTATTTTAAGACTCGTGCTTTCCTACGGAAGCCCGAGTAAATAGTAGATGAATGTTACGTAAGAGAAAACCTTTTGTAATTTGAGAGTCGTAACTTACAGGTGTATCAAACAAGTCTTGAAGTGCTTACACTAGAATGGCGTGATTGTAGCGGTTACCATGACAACGACGATCCAGGTTCCCTCTTTGTCAAGAAAAACAAAATGGCGTCTTGGTGAGAGTAAATATTCACAGATTAAGAATTTCAATGCAAAGGCTGAAAAGGGTTTAATACTGGAATAATGCGAAAATTTGTTAAGAGGGGGGATCGTTAGTATGAGTTGCAAATTCTGATTAGGTAAGTGTTATCGTTAGTGGTAGCAAATCGGATTCGTGAATGTCACTGACTTGGGATAACACCATATTTGTTTATGCACGTGTTTGTGGTTGGATATCGTTGATATAAATCTGATCTTGCTTAATTGAAGCTTTATGCTCGTTATGATAGAAATTTGAAGATTACCCAGGAAAGTCCGGTTTTGGAGTATCCATTCCATAGTAGTTTCTTCGTTCTTTCTCCTCGTTTAGTAATTGTATGGCTGTCAGCTGGTGCTGTCTGGAATTGATTGTAAGTTATGAAATTCATCTTCTTGGACGACCTTGATTGTCTTTCTGCTGAGTTGGGCTTGCGGTTGGTCGTGCTCGGTAATTAGTGGATTCGTTCGTTCAAGTTCATTCTTGTTTAGCATACGTATGTCTTTTGATGAAAATTAATATGCTTTGGTTTTGATTTATATAGCGGATTTTTGTAAATTGAAAGTAATTATAAAATTTAGGTTGAAATTGGACTAGGATAGAAACTTAATTCTATTGCTAATATAATTTTATCGTTTTTTTCGTTGTGAAGTGTAACAGACTTCGAATGCAATGAATGCAGTTTCTTAGGCGTAGATGGTTTACAAAAAAAATAATTCCTCGCGAAGCGAGATTACTAATCGTGTCGCCTTCGGTCAGACCACGTGGCTCGCAAGCCCGAGTAAATCGAGCAGAGAGTTTTTATATATATATATATATATATATATATTTTATATATATATATATATATATTTATATATTCTTGGTTTGCACGTGACGTCAGAAACGTTTCCATATTTGGACATCCGCCATGTTGGCGTCCCTTCGCGGGCTATTTTAAAGTGTTTACATATGCCACCGCTAGAAGAGTGCAATAGAGTTTGCTGAAAATGAATTAATTTCGTCCGTTGACAAACTTAGTAGTAATGTTGATGAACTTTGCAGTAAGGTACCGATAATATCGGATTATTGCAAAAGCCTTGATTGAAATGTGAAACGAAGATATCTTGAAAAAGTCGCTGTTATTGCTGTAAATCCCATTACTATTCCCCACGAACATTTCAGCTCGGAGTGTCTCCCTCCGGTGGAAGCGACGGATTTGTTGAGCTATTTGGTCCTTGAAACCAGCTTCTATACCAAGCAGCAGTTTAAGACATACAAGAGTTTGGAAGCTTACAATTTCATGGTGTCGGGGTTTATTACCAGCGTCAAGGGCTGCGTTGTTCGTGAAAAGTACATTGTGACAGGAAAGGTGAGACATTCACAGCGAATGAACGATCCTTTAATTTCAATTTGGGTCATTGCCGATAAAGATGTCACGATAAATTCAGCACATTGTTTGGGATGTAAAGCAGGGATGGCGGAGTCATGCTCCCACGTAGCGAGTGTGTTATTTTATATCGAAGCTTGGACAAGAATCCTTGATAAATTGTCTTGTACACAAGTGAAATGTACGTGGCTTTTGCCCAGCTATGTGAAAGAAGTTCATTGTGCTAGAGTGCGAGACATAGACTTCTCGTCAGCAAGAAAACTAAAAGCGGATTTGGATCCAAAAATTGACAGTATCGGTGAAAGGAGAGAATTATGTAGCCCCAAAATGGTTGGCTTGATTGCTCAATTATTCAAAGTGCACAGGTTTTTTTTTTCAGAAAATAAACCCTCTGATTGAAGGTTTTCAACGTCCAACATTAGGCCCAGTGCGAAATTTCAGCATAGTTTCTAGTGAATTTGTTTAAATATTACATACTGGAAGGGACCATTGGGTCTGTATAAGCACAATAGGATGCTCCCCTGGTCTAGTTAAACTTTTGACAGTCTTTTTCACAACATAATCTCACAAGAAGTTGAGGATCAGGCCCAAAGTTTATTAGCAGACAGTTTCAAAGAGCTCGTGTATGCACCTGTCCAGCAACAAACAAATGCTAGTGATTGTGGATTATTTGCAATTGCTTTTGCAACAAGTCTTGTGTTTGGATATGATCCTCAAGACATTACTTTTGACACCACTAGAATGCGTGCACATTTATTGGCCTGCTTTAAAGCTGGTGCAATTACTCAATTTCCATGTTTGTGAAATCAATTAACCAGGATTTTCCAAAATTTTCATTACAGAGGCCCTAAGAATCCTTTGACCAAAGTTTGAGAGTCCCACAGGTAACCATAGGGGTCCCACAGATACAATTATTCAAAATTTTAAGGAAATGATTTATTACGTAAACTACCTCTGAGAGGACCTGTTCTCCTTGCTGTTTTGTGTCACTTTCACTTTTTACAGCTAAAGAGCATGTCTCTGGCTTGTATTTACATGTCATAGAAAACCCTGAGTTAACTATCTTACAGCATCAGTTGTATATTAAGTATGTTGTCACAAGTTTCATTTAGCTCCACTCATGATTGGCAAATGAACAAAAAATGTGACTCTTTTTGCTGTAAATATTGCCTGTGATTAGCCAATTAATGTTGGGTGGCACCTGTTAAGTTCCTTGCACTTTAAGCCTTCAAGCCCCAATATCAACATGTATATTCGCCTTACTACTCTCCCCATATTTTGTATGGTACAGCTAGGGAGCATTTATTCAAACATCAAAACATTTCATCTTTAGTGATCATTTCATTCATTCTCATTACCTGCATGTTTGATAGCAATGGTAATGTTAGGAGAAATTACCTGCTGGTCACTATTGGGGCTTAAAGAATTAACAATAATCCTAATTCATGTTTACGTCAGGCGAGCAAATTTCATCACTAAGCCTCATTTTGAAATTGCAAGATTGCAAAGTTTTGCACAAATGAATTCCCAAGGCAGTAGAATTGAAAAGAATACACACGCACAAAGAGTGCAAAAAAATTGTGCTTACAAACAGGGCCTGGTGGTGAAATTTGCCTGTCTGATGTGATCATGCATAAGGTTCATTCCTTAAACACCAGCTAGATAATGGGTTATTATCGAAAAAGGAGACTAGAAAACTGAGCCAGGTTGGTTGAAAGCTGATTTCTGCTCATCTTGATTTGTTTTCTCTAGAATTTTTCTCTTAATGTTTCTAGCCATCTCATGTGACTACATGAGACTAAAACTACTGGTCAAAACACATAACTGGAAAACCTCACTGAAAAGTTACATAACAGAGATGAAAATTTGCTCTTATCCAGGATTAGCTCTTGAGTGCTTTGAACAACCTGGCAGAGCTGTCCCGATGTAACAAAATTCCTAGTCATATGGTAATATTGGTGGACATAAATTAACAAGAGCTGCACAAACTCGGATGATGCGGTCAATGACCGGTGGGGCATTCTGACTAGATACAAGAAAATCAGTTTGAAGAGTACCTTGAAGAATGGTATATTTCCTGCGCAACAATCCAATTACTCTCTCAACATGAATCCTAACATTTGCAATCCCTCTAGTTTTTTCAACATCTACTGGGTCCAATTGACTTTTTCCTTTAGTAAATGCTGGAATTACCAGTAGTGCCTGTCTCATGCCCACACTCTCTGCCACCGTGAAGCCCCTGTCTGCCAAGACTACATCCCCTGGCACAAGCTTGTCCAAAAATCCGCAGTTTTCTGTTAAAAACTTATCGGAGGTGCGCCCTCCCCATGATTCAGAAACAAAAGAGATGGAACCTTGTGGAGTAATACCAATTAAAATTTTGATTGTGTTATGATGCTTGTAGTTGGAAAATGTTTGAGCTCGAGCGAGAAGATTAGAGGGTTTTTCAATAAATACTTCGAAACAGTAGTAGATGTATAAGGCCGATCCTAGCGCAAATTTCTAGCGCAAATTTCTAGCGCAAATTACAAATTTGTTATTGAGTTGATATCAAAAAAGTTGATCCTATCGCAAATCCTACTCCTCCTCCTCTCCAACCTATGTCAACTTTACCTTTACTGAATCGCATCAAAAAATAAAATTAAATTTAAGGTTTAAAGAAATACATATGTAGTAATAATAGATGGAGAACCAAACAGTGAAACAATTGAAAGTCCTTGCCAAAGAGCAGGGTATTAAAGGATATTATCGGTTGCGTAAAGACGATCTCATCAAAGCACTAACACAACCACTCACATCAACACCACAAGATAAAACAAAAACTAATAAGTATAAGTGTATTCATGGAAGGGTTAAATATTATTGTAAGGATTGTGGAGGGTCTCAAATATGTGAACACAACAGACATAAGACGCGATGTATAGAATGCAACGGTGGTAGTCTTTGTGAGCATAAACGGAGGAGGCATATATGTAAAGAATGCAACGGGAAAGGAATATGTATTCATGGAAAACAAAGATGGTTTTGTAGGTTATGTATGTGCGAACACAACAGACAGAAGGCACAATGTACAGAGTGTCACACAACACAAGAGACACAACAAAAACACTAGGTTATATAACGCAAGTCAGTGTTACATAACAAAACATTCCTGAGCGACATTAGAAACCACCATCTAAAAAGTAAACTTCAAATCTACTTTTCAACTTGCTTGTTGCTATGTCGTAAAAGTATGTAATCTATTGTTCTCCACGTGGGCACTAATTTACACACAATCATAATCACGTGAAATACTCGTGAACTACCGAAATAGATACCATGCTAATCCACCAGCTACAACTATAAATGCTAATATATTCTTTTCATGTTGCGTTGAGTCTGGTCGCATTGAGTCTGTTTGCGTTGAGTCTGTTTTCGTTGAGGGTTTTGGTTTCATCTCAGTTCTATGCGGTAACTTTAACTTTGAAGATCCCATGTTATGATTTATTCCAACCTGTTTTGCTTCAGTGTTTATGGAATTATTTACTCCAAAACTCATATCACTACTAGCTTTCATAAGTTTGTTATTAAAACCAGTCACACTCTCTGTATTGATTATCATATTACTAGGCATTAGCCATACACCAGGAGCAATAGCTAAATCAAGCCGTAATTTCGCTTCCTGTACAGCTAATTGATATCTTTGGATCGAACTAGAAATGTCATTCTCGATCACACTACTCTCAAACAGGGCTAAAAATTCTTGTTGAGTCTCAATCGCTCCACCACCACTACCCACAATCGAATTTCTAGTATTGACTTGTTGGATGCAAACCCAACTTACATAAAGCGGAAGTATTTACGTACAGGAAATGTCATTCAAGTTAACATTAAATCGAGGCTGTATTGCATCAGCCACCATGTATATATTTCATAGCCACGTGTAACTTCTAGTTAGTGCGAATGTCAGTGAAAGAAGAACAATAAATGTTTGGTTACAGTTGATCTTGGAGTCTTCAATCCACCGAAGAACAAATGGCCACGCTTGCAACAGGTTATGGGCCCAGCAGAAGGCTCATGTTCGACGGTGATGTTACGAAATACGAACTTTGGGAAGTAAAATTCCTGGGACTTATGAGACTTCACAAGTTGTACGATGTTCTCCTAGCCGAAGGTGAGCTAGATGACACAGAAACGGAAAAGAACATTGATGCCTTCGCTCAACTGATCCAGTACCTGGACGATCGAAGCCTGTCCTTAATTATGAGGGATGCGAGGGACGATGGCAGAAGAGCCCTCCAAATATTGAGGAACCATTACATGGGAAAAAGCAAACCACGTGTTCTTGCATTGTATACAGAACTAACTTCACTGCAGAAAGCCCAAGACGAATGCATAACAGATTATGTTCTACGTGCTGAAACAGCAGCTGCATCGCTCAAATCCGCCGGGGAGACAGTGAGCGACAGCCTTTTGATTGCCATGGTACTGAAAGGATTACCTGTGGAATACAAAACCTTTTCCGCCATTGTTTCGCAGCGCGACGACAAGATTCAGTTTCAAGAATTCAAAGTAGCCCTTAGGAGTTATGAAGAGACCGAAAGATCTCATATGCCGCCACAAATTGGAGAGGACAATGTTATGAACTGTAAACAGAAACATTCAGCATCGAACGGACATATAACATGTTACTCCTGCGGTCAACCTGGTCACAAATCAAGTGAATGTCGCATAAAGGAACAAAGGAAGAAGATTAATCACCGATGGTGCAGACACTGCAAGTCCAAGACACACAACACAGATGTTTGTCGCAAGAAGGACACAGCGAAAACCGTGAGTGACGATAAGAGGGGCGCTTCATTTGCGTTCAAAGTGACTGTAGACTCTCTTAACGTAACAAGAGAAAATTCCTTATTAGTAGATACAGGAGCTACTGCTCATATTCTCAATGATAAGTCCAAGTTTTTACATTTTGATGATGATTTCAAACCCGAAAATCATTACATAGAGTTAGCTGATGGCAGTAGGGCATGTGGTGTTGTGTCTGCCAGGGGCAGGGCACAAGTTACTCTGCATGATGTAGGGGGTGTTCCCTATGAAGTCTTTCTTGAAGACGCTTTATATATACCTAGTTATAAACAGAACATATTTTCTGTTCAATCTGCCGTTTATAGGGGAAATTCCATACACTTGACACCAGATTCTGCTGAGCTAAGTACACCAGGTGACACCAAATTTGCTATGAAGAAATATGGGAAGTTGTATTACCTCAACTATGCCGATTCCAGTAATGGTGCGCACAGTGCGGAAACTTGGCACAAAATATTGGGGCATTGCAACGTGCATGATGTTTTTAAACTAGAAAATGTTGTTGAGGGGATGAAAATAACAACAAAGCCCAAGGGTAAGCCTGAATGTGACACTTGTGTAAAGGGAAAGATGTCACAGTTTCGAAATAGAGAGCCAGATAGTCGTGCAACTGCACCTCTCGAGTTAGTACACACTGACTTAGCAGGTCCTGTCACACCAGGGTCAAGGGATGGTCACAATTATGCAATGGTTTTTGTGGACGATTTTTCTGGTGCCTTTGGGGTATATTTCCTAAAGAACAAGAGTGATGCCATCACAGCAATGAAGCAGTTCTTGGCTGATACTGCACCCTTTGGTACAGTCAAACGATTACGATCTGACAATGGGGGTGAATACGTTAGTGACCAATTCAAATCCTTATTGTTAGATAACCACATCAAACATGAGCTTACAGCTCCCTATTCACCCCACCAAAACGGGACAGCTGAGAGAGCATGGCGATCGCTTTTTGATATGGCAAGGTGTCTGTTAATCGAAGCAGAGTTACCTAAACAGTTATGGACCTATGCTGTCATGACATCAGCACATATCCGCAACAGGTGTTATAATTCCAGAACAGGTAAAACACCTTATGAGTGCTTGACAGGTACCAAACCAAATTTGTCCAACATGCATGTATTTGGTTCATTGTGTCACGCTTATGTACAGAACAAAACCAAATTAGATGCTCGAGCTAAGGAAGGCATTTTTATAGGTTATGATAGGTCCAGTCCTGCATTTCTTGTTTATTACCCTGATCAAAACACCATCAAGAAAGCCAGATGTGTCAAATTCAGTGAGAGATTCGACCATAAAGAGGAAAGTGTTGAATTGTTATCTGATTCAGCCAAGTCCAAAGAACCCGAAATGCAAAAGCCTGAGATTAAGGTAGAAAGTGTTAAGCGTTACCCCACTAGGGAGCATGTCAGACCAAAATACCTTGATGACTATGCAACAGGGGAGGAACTTGATCATGCAATTGATGATTTTGCAAATTTTACAGTTGACTACTGTTACACAGCTAGAAATGTTCCACAGTCATATGAATGTGCCATCACATCCCCAGAGTCTGGGAAGTGGAAAGTTGCTATGGATGAAGAGTTAAATTCACTATGGGATAATGACACATTTGAACTCACCTCCCTACCAGAGGGTCGGACTTCAGTGGGGGGAAAGTGGGTTTATACTATCAAATTAGGTCCCAATGGAGAGGAAAAGTACAAAGCCCGTTTTGTTGCAAAGGGTTACTCCCAGGCCCCAGGTATAGACTATCACGAGACATTTTCTCCAACTGCTCGTTTAACTTCGGTTCGAATGTTAATGCAATTAGCTGTTCAAAAAGGTATGGTTATCCATCAAATGGATGTTAAGACTGCTTATTTGAATGCACCTATTGACTGTGAGTTGTATGTTGAGCAACCTGAAGGTTATGAACAAAAAGGGCCCAATGGACAAAAACTTGTTTGCAAGCTAAAGAAATCATTGTATGGCTTGAAACAAAGTGGGAGAAACTGGAACAGTATGTTACATGACTATCTAACACAAGAAGAGTTTGTACAATCCTTAGTGGATCCTTGTGTTTATGTCAGGACTACTGAAAGTGGTCAAGTAATTTTAATTGTATGGGTTGATGACATAATTATTGCAGGTAGCAACACAGATGTGTTGAAAGAATTTAAAGAATGTCTTATGATGAAATTCAAAATGAAAGATCTGGGTATTCTATCATGGTTTCTAGGCATCCAATTCAAGTGTGGAAATGGGTATGTTGAAATGAACCAAACCCAGTACATAGAAAAGATTTTGTCTCGGTTTAACATGTCAGAATGCAAGCCAAAGGCAATCCCATGTGAGCTGGGTGTAACTAAGGGCAGTACAGTTAATGAAAGCAATTTTGAAAATGTAGGTTTGTATCGTGAGATTGTTGGAAGTTTGATTTACCTCATGACATGCACAAGACCTGATTTGTGTTATGTAGTCACATATCTTTCTCAGCATCTATCAAAGCCAATGAAGGCACATTATGCCATATCAAAACAAGTGCTGAGGTATCTAAAGGGTACTCAAGATAGATGCTTAAAGTTTGTAAAAGGGCCTGAAGTGAAACTAGAGGGGTACAGTGATTCAGACTGGGCAACATCCAGTGATAGACGAAGCATCAGTGGATATGCTTTTAAGTTATGTAGTGCAAGCTCACTGATATCGTGGAAGAGTGCAAAGCAGTCAGTGGTAGCACTGTCTTCTTGTGAAGCTGAGTATGTAGCATTAGCCATGGCTACCCAGGAAGCTAAATTTCTTAGGCAACTATTAGCTGATCTAGTGGGTCCCCCTTGTGAGGTTATTCGCATGTATGTAGATAATCAAGGGGCAATAGCACTGGCTAATAATCCTGTGCATCATAAGAGATCAAAGCATATTGATGTTAAATACCACTTCTTAAGATTAGAGATCCAGAATGGAAACCTCAAGCTGACATATGTACCAACAGAAAATAATGTTGCAGACATTTTTACTAAGCCTGTAACTAGGGTTAAACTTAATAGACTACTTCCATAAATGTTGTAAAGTTGTGATTGAGTGGGGGTGTTGGATGCAAACCCAACTTACATAAAGCGGAAGTATTTACGTACAGGAAATGTCATTCAAGTTAACATTAAATCGAGGCTGTATTGCATCAGCCACCATGTATATATTTCATAGCCACGTGTAACTTCTAGTTAGTGCGAATGTCAGTGAAAGAAGAACAATAAATGTTTGGTTACAGTTGATCTTGGAGTCTTCAATCCACCGAAGAACAAATGGCCACGCTTGCAACATGACTTGCGCCCCCAATATGCAGTAAACAAAAGCTTCAGCAGATCTATTCAATCTACCAAGTCCAGCTTTAGTGAGTCCATAACCACTTGTTGGTATAAACCAGGCATATTTATAATCGGCAAAGTCATCATTACGGATAAATGAGATGAGATTACCTTTTTCTTTCTTACCTCCATCATCAGCAAATTTACCACCTTCACCAGGCCACTGATCAGCTTCAACATCGTAATTCCTTACCATATGTACATTTTGATATCCACCCCCATCTCCATGATATCCAGAACCATAATCTATGAATATATCTCCCAAACCTCCGTTTCGACCACCTTTCCATCTAAAGTCAGAGTTTTTTGAGATGCCAAATTCTGCACACAATCGTTGATAAGCGACTTTGCTGTAAGGGTTGTTATTGATTACAAAGGGTTGCTCATCAGGTAAGGGAAGACTCAATTCATACAGTATTCGTCTTATAGTGAAATACACATGAAACTTGATGAAGCTACTAACGACTTTGGGATAGTTGAGACTCTCAAAAGGACTTATTCCGCATCCAGAGGTCGCGCACCACACTGCAAAGTTCAGCTGTTGAGGCCAATAATTCATATCGGGTGCGTTCAACCATTTTCGACTCTGTTTACCAAACTTGAAAGTCACAACTTGGGAGGTGAAAACATTACGCATCTTAGCGGTGAATTTCTTCGTATTGGACACGTATATATCCAATGAGGTAAGCATGTTTGTGATATTACTTGTGAAGTCATCAAAATCAATGGCAGGTATTGGGTAATAGCGTTTGGTCATAGTTAAACTCTTTGGGAATGAACTCAATGCAGCATCATCCAATCCTAAATCTTTCCATAGCAGTCTTTTCAAACGGGGTGATAAGTCTTCAGTCCATGTTTTGCCGGTGGGGTCATCATAAGACATGATTGTTGTCCCATTAACTTTCCACCTAATGTAACCACCATATTGATCGGCCACAAATACGAATTGACTGTGATCAGCCTTTGGATACCTATTTCTGAAATCATTGAGTAACATTTTATTATTTATGTTTATAATAAGATGTTTTTAAATCAACACCGTTCTTTTCTAATACCAACCTCATAATTCCATCCTACAGGCGTTCGCTCAAATGAAAATTTCAACGTTCGGGACCGGTTAACTCCTTTAAAATTTCCGCACGAACCTCTGTCCTTATCTGTGACATATTTAAGTTTTTTTCTGTATCTTTCCGGCCTTTTTGACGGATTTCGAGTTTTAGTTTTTCAAACTTGTCCACCTCTGCTAAAATTAGAGAAAATTCTTGGTCGGAGATGGCATTATCTTTCAGTGCCTTTGAAACCAAGTCGTGAATGGTGTTTACTTTTGCTTTTGCTAGAGAAACGGTCTGTTCATGTTTACTAACTTTATGTGAAAGTCGTTTAGAAGCCGCACCGAATCCAACCGATATTCCTCCACAAAGACCACCCACCGCTCCCAACGGGATACCAACAACAGCACCAAAACCAGTAAGAGAGGTTCCCAGTCCACTTGCAGATAGGATAACTGAAAACACCCCGCTACCAACACTGATTTTAGTAAATATTCCCCTCGCTCTATTGTATTTTTTCCTAACATCCTCATAATGTCTAATTTCCTTCTGAAGATTATGCACTACTTCACACGATTTTTGAAGTCTGAAATTATTTTGATCACCGTTCATAGGCACTTGTGGATAAATTCTATTGTAGTCTTCCATTTTTTACAATCAACAGGAAATCTTTAAATGAATTCGGATAGGTTCGTTATTTAAGTTAGGCTTTCTTCCCTTTTCATCTAAAAGCCATAAAGTAAAGTAGTTGACCGGATTTTTGGTTTGTGGAACTCTTAAACAAGGATGCTTATGAGATGGAATAACAGCTAGTAGTTGTGTGGGTTTAAGTTCTTCATTTCCACCGCTGAGGTTAAAACAATTGGAATATGAAGACTTTGGCTCTATAAGATCACACATTAAGTAAAAAGGATTTCTATACGACGATTGATGAATGTAACTAACTTGCATTTGTATCTCTTTTACTTGAGTTAAGGGTGGATCGAGATAAATTCTTGTTTCAGGAGTTAGCATAGTGATATTTAGAAACGTTGTATCATTCATTATTTTTTTTTTTACTTAGCGTCTCTTCTTTTTAAATTGTTCCACAAAATATAGAACCACAGCTACTATCAGCAACCAAGCGTTCTTACCTAAAAATCCAATGACCTCACCGGCAGTCTTGAACAGAAAGCTCACGATCGCTCCCACCATACCCGGCAATATTTCACCAAGTTTCTTACCGATGGTCTTCAAACCGTTACCAACACCTTTACCCAATTTGGTTAGACCTTTAGAAAGATTAGAAACGATAACACCAATGACCACACCTACAGCACTCACAACGGCAAAGACTGTAAAACCGTACTTTTTGAATATGGACTTTACCCGCTCTCTTAATGGCAGTCTTTCTCTTATTGACTCGTTTCGTCTCTCGAGATCGGCTATTTGATCTTCGTTTGAGATTATCTGCTTTCTAACCATCTCTTCCAATTCATTAACCCTGGAGAGTAAACGATCTCTACTTTGTTCTACCTTTCTTAAATTGGACAGTCCCTTCTTATTTTTGTCGAGTTCATCTTTGTATCGATTTAATTCACTCAAAAGTTTCTCAGTCTCTGTTTTAGCTTCTATCTTCTGTTTAACAGCTACATCTAAATAGCTTTCATTTTCCGCGATTCTGGTTTGATGTCGTTCAATTACACCTCTTAACTCTTTTTCTTTATCAACATAGTATTGTATCTCATAAGTATTTGTTTTTACGGTTGCATCCAATCCATTAAGGGCAGCATTCAATTCTTTATTCTTTTCATTTGCTTCCTCCAATTGTGATACAAGCTCATCATTTCTTTCAAGAATTTTTTCATAACTAATACCCAGAGATTGTTTGATATTTTTTGGTAAATTATCATAATTGATTACCCCATCTTTATCAATCAATGTATGCTCTTTGGCATTACTCTGGTTACTCAATTTAACCTTCAAATTCCCATCCTTATCCCATTCTGCTGTAAATGGAGAATCCAAAGGGTTGAAATCGGGAAATATACGTTTGATATATTGTAGCGCTTCTCTCCTATCATCATATTTTTCATCTTGTTCTTTTACCTTATCTTTACCACCGAACGAGGTTTCCTCCTCCTCCTCCTCCTCATCAAGGTCAATTAGATTAGTGCTGGATGTCTTTGTGATTGGGCTCAAGTAAAATGTATCATTCGCATCATCACCTAGATCAGCTGATTTATCAAAAGGATTTTCTTTGTCTGGTATTTCTTGGTATTCAGCCATGATTTTTTACTTGTCTGTAAGAAATCTTTAAACTGGTCACACAATTAACTAAAAGAATTTACTAACCATATAACCCAATGCCAGCATACCACCACCTACATATACCATCTCCCCCATCTTTTGATTTCTACTAGGTCTATAATAATCAGAGAATTTTGGTTCATGTGTCTGACTATATAATTTCAAAGCTTCATCGGTATTTGAAATATTTTGTGAAGCTCGGTGTTTAGCATCCCGCTGTTGAGAGTACCAATCAATGAGATTCTGTCTATTTTCCTGGTATGTAGCATAATCTTTTTGATATTTTTCTATTGCCTTATCGTGTCTTATTCGCTCCGCATCTGTGTTATCACCTGAGAGATATTTTGCAAGATACGAACCACCAACGAACGTAGTCGCATTCAAAATAGCTCCACCAATCATCATTGCTATTGTCGCCATTTATTGATCAATATGTAAAATCTTTAAGTCGGCAAAATCTTTTGATCTTCTAAATAAGTTTTGAGGTACATACTACCGGACAGGACAGCGACCCATTTAGCATAGTTTGTAATACTTGAGGAGGGATCGTTGATGAATGATTCTTTCATAGCCTTTTTAGCTACGTATCCAACACCGGCAGCCAATCCGATAATGACTGCTGAATCGGTAACAGTTTTCACAAGTTTGTTTTCAGTTGACATGATTTTATTGTGGGTAGAGAAAATCTTTAAACTACTTTCCTCAGAGCATTACTATTTTAGGAATCTTTGATGGTGGTGGTTGGGTAGGAATATTTGAGGGTGGTGGTTTTTTTGTTTTTGTAGTACCTCATAAACATGTCAACTGCGGTAAACCCTATTCCAACAAGAGATAACACAGTAGTAAAAGATAGCTCTGGAATCCAAGCTTTAGATTCGCTTTCTGCATTTATATTTTCTTCCTGTTTAGTCTCCGCTTCACGTTTCATTTCCCTAGATAACGCTTCTTTAGCTCTTTTGTTATATTCTGCTAGTTTTTTACCGGCAGCAACCTTTTTAGGATCTTTCTCTTTAACAGATTTCTTATTTTTAGGAGGAGGGGGATCTATTGTAATTTGTTCAACAACTTCATCAGACATGATTATTTATTTCCCATAGTAAAGAATCTTTAAATCAGTTGTTCTCAGTAGTCTGCTCAGTTTTGTTGATTTTAATGTGCTTAGCAACCTGGAATAGTCCACTAGCAAGTGCTACCAATCTTCCGCCTTTTAATACCAAGAGACCTATAAAGTTTGTCAGTTCACGCTTAACCAACTCATCGTTTTGTAAGTCTTTGCTGAGCGCTTCGGTGTCATCTACAGGAACCAAGTAAGAAATGACATGAGACGCTGCTTGAAGAGCTGACTCTACTAATCCACTACTAACTTGCTTACCTAATACTGCCTGGTATCGATTATAATATTTTTCGACATCTTTTGATGTGAGTTTCTTGATATCACCTAGACTCATATCAACACCTAAATATTCCTTTGTATTCCCAAGAGATGCGAGAATAGCTAGTGATTCTTGTTTGATTTCAACATCATTATCTTTGGTCTCATCTTTTACCTCAGGCTGTTCTTCAATAAAATCTTCAACGCTTGTCATCTTTTAATTTTGTAATAATACATAGATTCTTTTAAATCACCGCAGGAATCTCTAAATAACATTGGAATGGATAACGTAAACACAAACAGAGTCTAGAATATTTTTCAGTTTTCAGCATTTCTACAAACTTTTTACGGGTTTCAGAGTCTAAATCACCTCCATAATCTTCGAAAAGCATCTTCATCCCCTTTTGTGATGGATTATGGAATGTAACCACACAAGCTACATTTTCACGGAATGGTTTTGCTATGGATGTTAATTGCTGAGTGAGAACCCACACTGATAATCCATGATGCCTTCCAGAGAATGCTAGATCTCTAAACTTATTCGAGCGTTTCTTTAGATCTTTCGATACAGCACAGTCGTCTAAAATTATTAGTGTATTAGTACCAGAGAACAAAGTTTGACAATCAGTTAATAACTCGTTAATCTCATCGCTGTTACTAGCATCTGGTGATAATACTAAGAAACGTTTATCTCCGTGAGCAAATTTATGATAAGTCTTATTTTTAGCATAAGTCGGACATATGATAACAATGTATTCAAACACTTTTTTGAAGGGTCCTCGTAGCTGATCCGTGAGGTACTTTGTCTTTCCACAATTTGTTGGACCTGTTATAATGCAATGAAAAGGAACTTTTTCTCTCAGTTCTTCCATCTTTTAACTAATACATAATTGATCTTAAGTTTGAATTCATGATCTCCATCAACGCGTCGGCTACCACAAACATGTGACAGGTTATATTTCCTGTTCCTCCAACTTTTCGTTTCATTTCAAGTTTTACTCCATCTCGTGTGTTGTTCAAGGCCATACCTCCTCCATGAATACTATTGTCAGGGTGAGTTCTCAAGTCAATCCATAGAGCAAACTTGTCGACATAAAAATCATTTAGCTTGACACCCTCTTTACCGAAACGTTTCATTACCGAATCCCAGAAGTCTGACGGTTTCATTCCCTTGGAGTAGATACGGTTTGGCATGCCGTCAACGTTAATGTCGATTGATGTGATATTTGGATTTACAAATTTCTCAGAGTCTCGTGCTCCTCCCACGTATCTCTCTGTGAACAAGCACAATATACCTTTCATTGATCTCCTAGGTATATTAATATACTCGTTTATGTAACTGTCATTAGGTTTGGAGATGGTAAAAGTTTTGTGGAGAAGTACATTCTCGTAAAAGAATACTTTACCAACCTGATAAGCTGACTGAGCCTCACTAGCTAAGTATTCACTTGAGATACAAGCATATTCCAACTCGAGGTTTTCGATTTTGTAAGTTGGAGTCTTGGTCTTGTCAGAATAAACAACAATATCTGAAACTGGGGCCAGTGTAATCTCAAAGATTAGTGAATGAGGTAACGCCTTTGGATAGAAAACCCCATGCTTGCTGAGAATAGGATGGTTGAGTGGGATACGGTACTTGGTGTTGTATACTGCTGCAAGAGCTACTTCCTTATCATTTCCTGAGGTTACCTTATCACCCGCATTTGTCCTAAGCTTCCTCATGTTTTCAGAAGAAATACCTTGTTTTATTCCATTCTGACGATCTTCAGCTGTTAAGTATAAGTCATGGTATGTTTGAAAGAGATCGTATCTTTGAGTATCCTGTAGTGTTTCTCCACCAAAAAGAACCCTTAGTCTGGATACAAGGTTACTGCCTACGTTATTCACAAGTGTGTTGTTAGCATGACCATCAACAGTCAAGTCAAATAGTAGAGATACACTTCCTGGGACAATCACTACATTCTGAGAAAGTTGTGGAATATTTATATATAGTGTTTCTTCAGGATTAGCGGATGAGGGATTGAGTGTAATTCGATTCAGTGACGATTCCGCTTTCAAACCGAGAGGCTCTAGTGGAATCCTGTTTGGGTTAATTTCTTCAGATATAGCTTGTGACATATTTTATTTTTAAAGATAGTCGGATTATTCTTTAAATGAGGAAAACATACTATTCCACTTATGGATATTGGAAAGGTTATTCTGCTATTCCTAAATTAGCTGAAAAAGCAAAAGTTAGTGAAGATGAGGCTAAACGATGGCTTGAGAAACAGGCGCTGTGGCAAATCTATCTACCAGCTCCAAAGTATATCCCTAGACCTCACTGGAATGTGGAAAAGCCTAATCAGATTCACCAAGCAGATCTATTATTTTTACCACATGATAAAGTTGGAAGAAAGACATATCGATATGCTCTGGTTGTGATTGATATAGCTAGTCGATACAAAGATGCAGAACCACTAACCTCAAAAGAATCAAACGAGATTTCAAAAGCCTTCAGTAAGATTTACTCTCGAAAGTTAAAATATCCTAAAACATTAATTGTTGATCCTGGTAAAGAATTCATGGGAGATGTAACAAAACTTATGAAAAAACATAATGTAACCATACAACGGTCTGAAGCTGGAAACCATAGAGCTCAAGCATTTGTTGAAAGAGTAAATAGAACATTATCAGAAAAACTATTTAGTCATCAATACGCACAAGAAATGATTAGTGATGATCGATCTAGAGTATGGGTGAAACGATTACCAGCTATTTTGAAAACTCTGAATAGTCAACCTACACGCATTACTGGTAAAGAGCCTGAGAAAGCTATAAGGCTGAAAGAGGTTGATATTGATCCTCCAAATTATAAGCGAGTTGTTGGACATGATGAGGTTAGACTACCGTTCGGTGTTAAAGTTAGATACTTACTTGCTCCGGGCGAACTTGAGGGTGGGGAACGAAGGCGTGCTACGGATCCTATCTGGAGTATTCAGGTTTACAATCTTTCTAGGAGTGTGGTGTCACCTAATCAGCCAGTGTTGTATTATTTACTAGATGGATAAAGGCGTAGTTTTGTGAGGGAAGAGCTTCAGTTTGTGCCAGACGATACTGAGCTACCACCTAATTCTGTGTTGAAACGATAATGTCCGTGGGCGAAAGTATGTATACCATCTTTACAAATGTGTCTCTTGTCATCAAATGGTGATAATGCTATCTTGTTAACAGTTTCAGTGTAAACATCATGCTTATGACTTCTGATTACATTCATCTGTCTCATCTGTGGTTCTTTATTGAATAGGCAATCGTTGTAGTTATCGAAACTGATGGTTTTCTTGACGACTGCCTCCTTCATTCCCGCACATTTCTTTTCTTCTGTACCTTCATCCATCCTGTAGGAGTAGAGCTTGGCCCGTAGACCCACAAATTCAGTTATCTGTTTACCACCAGCCTCATCTTTGAACATACCGATGACTTTCTTGTTTACACCTGTCTCGATACCCGATGGATGATCTTTAGGATAATTACTAGTATCAAACATGGATTTTACGTCTGAGCTAATATCCTTGTAGAAATCATCTGTTTCTATCTCATAGGTAAGACTGTCCGTATCTGTGAACAGCAACTTACCCCTTTCACCATATTTAGGCTTGATGTAATTGTAGTGAAAATCATACATTAATGTTTTACTTAGATCTAGAATGGACATGCCTAAGTAAACAGGTTTATCGAAGACTAACTTTGTTTTCTTCATGTGGATGGCCGCTAGATTCTCACAAAAGATGGTGCGATGCTGATAGTTCGGCTTTGATATTAATTTTTTCGCATCTTTTTCATTAGTAACCAATCGTACGTCCGCCCTTTTTCTAATGTTTTCCATGGTTTTCCCAAAGACGGAGTTATTCATAAGCTTGAAGAAATCTTTTTCAAAATCGTTGGCTGCTTTCGCTCTGAGGTTGGTATTCAAGTCGATGTAAGGCTTTAACCATGTAGACTCTTCGAATGTAATACCCCTATGAATCTTGGTGACTTTTAATCCAAGACTTTCGTAAAATTTCAGGGTTTCGTGGTGAACAACATACTTTACCTTATCGTTAAGGTTTGGGATCAATTTCTCAACCTTGTCAACCTCAAGTCTCTCTGGAGCTAGTGGATAGTCGTTGTGTAAATCATGAAGTCGTTGAGGATACACCAAATCAACCTCGAGTATGCATGGGAGATTTTTCCAACCCTTGAGTTCTTGGTTAGTCATCCATCTAAAACCGTGAGTAGGTAGTGGTTTACTCATTCCCCCACCGTATAAGTTGTTTGCGTCAAGATATTCGATATACTTTATAGGTAAGTTAGAATCAAAGTTGGTCATGTATGGGTTGTTAGCTTTACCATATCTAGTAGAGATCATAGATACACCTCCTCGAATGCCTTTCTCAACCATAAGTAGAATGTCAGGATCAGTTAGCAGCTCCAACTCCACTTTCGTTAACTTTAACGCAGCATCCCAGGCTAGTCCAGGCGCTGTGTAATACCAGGCAGGGTCCAATCCATAGTTTTCACTGCAAATATCTCGAAAGTTCTCAAAGACATCGGCCAACAGTAGTACATCTGACTCAAGATATAGGTCGTGATATTCCCTCATTGTTTTCATTTCAAAGTTTTCCCACACCTTTTTAGCATGTTGGTAGTTTTCTTCTGTTATGTCTGTGTCGTTAAGCTTTGAGTAGAATGCCTCTTTTGATGGAAGTTGGGTTGCGTTGAGTTTATCGAAGCTGTCAAACCAATCATATGGGAAAACACCTTTTCTCAACATCATATCCATCATATCTCCAAAATACTTTTTCGTTTCATCTAGGTTCTTATCTGTTGGAGAAAGACACTTACTTACAGGTAACAGACAATTCTTACACTTTTCACATTTAGTAAGATTATTAACTAAACTGTCAAGGCTAGTTGCCATAAATTTAAATGAATCGATGAATCTTATGTCTCGCTTCACATCAACCTGCTTACCTTCTTTGTTTGTAAAGGTGTCAACTACAATCTGTTTTGTGAAAGAAATATACTTTTCCTCATTATTAGGTATACAGTTTATTTTGCCTTTTGATGTACCAAGGTTTTTGATAAATAGATGTGAATCATATCCAGATAGATTGTGAAAGATTACTGGGAAGAACTTTGGAATTTTATACTTTAAGTTGCATTCGTTATGAGCTGCTCCTCTATACTTTCCTGTAAGGTGGCAGTGGTCTAATACCTTATCTTCTCCTAATTCACCCTCACATATGTGGCAGTTAGTAGCATTTTTATAGTCGATTTTATTCTTTTGAGTCATCTTTACCTTCTTATGGAATTTGAACCTATTGTAAATTTTCTTAATATCTGACTCTAAATTTTCTATAAACATCTGTGGGATATCTTCGTCTGAGGATTCAGCAGTGTATCGTACAAGCTTGGGTTGAAATATGTTATCGTCAAAGCACTTTATAAAATAGCAGTAGCCTGATGCTTTGTGCTTCTGGTATTGTTTAGTAAAGCTTCTACTTTCATCTGGAGAGCAGGTGTGTATTTTCTCTGTAGAGCTCTCAAAGTCGGCATAGACAACAAAGGGGACTCGCATTTTTCTAGTATAATTTTTAAAGTAAGTATGAAGGGGATTTCCATCTTTATCTAAAGGCATTTCAATCTTGACCTCTTCTTTTGTAGTGCAATATTCAAGATGTTTTTCTAATGAGGTCTTTGACTGGAATGAGTTGAGGCATCTATGGCAAAATGTGCGTACGTGTTGGTGATTATTTACTTGGGAGGATAAAAGTTTACTCATATTCTTTATCCAGCAGTAGTGATTTGTTTCATCGTTTGATATGAGAAGTAAGTTAATCACATGACCTCCTCGTTTCTTACTTATTTTTAGAGGGTATACATAACCTTCATATCCGTAAACGTTAATCGCATAGGGGTTTTGCTTTTCGAACTTATCAATCTGTTTTAGTGAAACGGGGAACTCTATTCCTGACCAGTCAAAATTATTTGAGTTTTCTCTCATTTGTTTGTTTAGTCTTTGAGCATCTTTCTCTTTAGGAAACACGGCGGAGGTTACTGCCCACTTGAAACACTCATGATCCTTCTCATTCTTAACGTTGATAATTGCCTTCTTGGATGCTAATTTTGATGGTAGTGGAATATAGGAACTTCCAGAAAGCGGTTCAAATGGGTCGATGTTGATATCAAAGTATTCCACTTGATCAAACTGCCATCCAGAGCCTTCATTCTGAAACTGTTGGATTGATTCAAGTAGACGATTTGTCATAGTATTGAACGAGTAAGAGAAATCGGTTGACTTAGTAATCGTTTCTACGGTTGAATGAAAGTATCCTGAGTTTTCATCAATCTGTCCAGTAGCAGGATTCTCTTTTATGAATTTACAGGTAAAGATGAGCTTTGTTTTTATAGGCTTCTTTTGCTGATTAATGAGATTCAGAACTTTTGGTTTGATGTTATTGATAAATGTCTTAGGATCATACCCTTTCTGTCCATCTATCCTGTAGGTTTTTAGATACCCCTTCAACGCTGTTTGATGTTCTTTTGGAGTGAGGCGGTTGAATATGCGGTTAAACTTTTCCTTCAGACTTTCGACTCGTTTGTTTACAGTCTTTTTGATAGGTTCTGGGACAAAAGATATAATCCAATCTGCGAACTTGTTAGTCTCTTTCTTTAGCGGTTTGATAACTCTGCTTGCTAAATGTTTAAGTGATGTAACAGGTTGGGAAGGTTTGAGAATAGGAACATTAATCTCAGGTATCGGTTCATGTGAGGGAGTAGGTCTTTGCGGCTGGTTGGGGATATTTTTTCTAGGGGCTGGAATGGGTCTTTGCTGCTGGTTGGGGATATTTTTTCTGGGGGCTGGAATGGGTCTTTGCGGCTGGTTGGGGATATTTTTTCTGGGGGCTGGAATGGGTCTTTGCTGCTGGTTGGGGATATTTTTTCTGGGGGCTGGAATGGGTCTTTGCGGCTGGTTGGGGATATTTTTTCTGGGGGCTGGAATAGGTCTTTGCGGCTGGTTGGGGATATTTTTTCTGGGGGCTGGAATGGGTCTTTTCTGCTGGTTGGGGATAGGTCTTTGAATATTACCCAGAGCTTCAATGAGTTCGGCTTTACGCAACCGATAATATTCTTTAATACCCTGCTCTTTGGCAAGGACTTTCAATTGTTTCACTGTTTGGTTCTCCATCTATTATTACTACATATGTATTTCTTTAAACCTTAAATTTAATTTTATTTTTTGGTGCGATTCAGTAAAGGTAAAGTTGACATAGGTTGGAGAGGAGGAGGAGTAGGATTTGCGATAGGATCAACTTTTTTGATATCAACTCAATAACAAATTTGTAATTTGCGCTAGAAATTTGCGCTAGAAATTTGCGCTAGGATCGGCCTTATACATCTACTACAGTCAATAATTACTGTTACTTTCTTGCCAAATGAATATTGAAAGCAAACCGGCATAGTCTTCCAGAGTTGATCTCTTTCTGGCCAGAAAATTAGTGGGGCCAGGCGAACGTCCATCACTATAATCCAACACGAAAAAATCCTTGAAATGGTGGTGACGTTCACCCCAAATCGAAATGCAAGTTCTTGAAAGGGCATATTAAGTCTCAATTTCATCAGTACTAACACAAATTCCTGGAAATTATTTAGTGTTGTGGACCGTCGAGGAACATGAGGTGCCACATGCTGGAAGGTTGTAATTAGGATTTCTTTGGTGGGTAAACCGGTGTAAAAGCCAATTTTGTCGTCTGTATCGAAGAAATCAATGTCTGGGGGTGAAAAACGATTCGGTCTCTGGAATAAATAATCAAACTCTTCTGTCTGGGTTTCTTCATCAAGCATTGTTGCCTGTTCAATTTCCGTGGCATCTTGCCCGATTACTTTGTTATCAAATTCTTCCGTCTGGGTTTCTGCATCAACAAGTGTTGCCTGTTCAGTTTTTGTGGCATCTTGACCGCTCTCTGTGTCCATCGTGGTTTGAACATAACAATCTGCTTCGAAATCCTGGCACAAATTGTATGTTACCTCTTTGTGAACATCTTCATGATGTGATAGTTCCTCATCAACGAAGTTTATTTCGGAGACAGGCTTGCCAGTATCATGGAGGGCTCGCCGTTTTTCTGCGACCTCGTGCTCTTGTTGTTCGATGGCACTCTGCCTTCTCCTCTTTGCTCTCTCAGCTCTTGCTACTGATGCTTCCATCTTCTCGATTGTGTTTGTATTCTTCGTATGCCCAAGATTAAGAGTCGGCACCCAGTCAATATTAAATTTATCCCACGATTGTGCAGGCTTTCCTGAAACGAAATGTCGGCTACATACCCTTTCGTTTTGAAGCTTTAGTTCGGTCAGATCATCTCGCCTTATCGCAGAAATCCATCGCATTCTTCTCTCTCTCGTGAGCTCTTCCGTTTCGTTGCCTTGATGAGTAATAATTGCAGGAATTCGAAACGTGGCAACCGCTTTCCCTTTTCCAGTTTTTCGTCCACAATCAACCATAGCGCAAAGCACCATAGTGAAATGACTAAAATGAAGAGATTTGTTTACATTTGAGGGACGCCAACATGGTGGACAAAGAAAAATCACGTGACTGTTGTCACGTGCGTGCAAACCAAGAATACTCCACACAACGTTAAGTCTCGATTTCGACAACAAGTTTAATTCTCAAAAACTGTTATGCGTTTATTGTCTATATCTACAACAGCTTACTAGCTCTGTATCATCGTTTTGACATTCTAAAACAATGTAAGATTCGTCATCAAGGTCAGCCGAACTACGGTTTTGGATTCGAAATATTCTCTAAATTAATTCATGCATTGACAGTGTCAAAACCTAAATCTCACAAAATCATTTGAGGGAGTTTTTAATGTTTTTTTTTCTCTTGTCTACAAATGAGTTAAACAAATCCAGAAAAATGAAACGTTCTAGACTTAGTTATACTAGTTTCACCAAAAAATTCTAGCCAAAAATTGCTGGTTCGATTAAATGCCTTGTTGTCTCAGGCTTGGGTTGTTTGTGTTTACGCCTTTGCTTAGCACGGTTTCTCCAGAGAGGAGTAGCGGGCTACAGCATTTTCGTACAGCTCAACCACGTTGTAATCGTCCTGTTGACTCGTTATCTCAATGCAGTGGTCCACAAAGTGGTAAAGTGGCATCTCGACATTCTTGTTGGGTCTGACATATAAATGAACAGATTTGCATTAAGTGAAACTGCTGTGTGTATAGGCATCTTAAAGCGCTCGAAATTCGAACCACAAAAAATGAATGCCCGCGGCTACAAACTTGACAAACTATTTCACTAGCTTTGCCTGATTTAAAAGTGGCTTTGCGCAGTTTTGAAGGTAACTGGTTAAACAAAGAGAGAACGAAATTAAAAGAGGGATGATTCAAGTGCGCGTGGGCCTGAATGAGTGTCATGCTCCAACAACGAACATCATTACAATAAATACTTTGCCTTTACAGTCAAGACCAGAGTCAATGAGTCAAGGACAGAAAAAGGATAATAGAACAACCATTTTCTGTCTGAGAATGAAAACTAAGCTGCGAGCTGTTTATAAATTCTTAAAAGATGTAAAGAACAAGTTCATCTTTTGATCATAAACGAATGCTCTTTGTCCACCGCCGCGGCTATGCAGGCTCCAGTTACCCATTTGTCCCCCTTGCACTATCATGTTAACAAATTCCCTATCATGTTAACAGGTCCTTTTGGATATAATTTAATAATATGAGAAGTAATTTTTGTTTCTATCTATTTTTATAGATTACAATGTTGCTGCTCACTATCCATGCCCACCGTCAACGGAGCTAGAAATCCGAACGTTATATTTTCTGTTTTAGAATCTTGTTCACCAGTGTTTACAATGGCCGCCCATAAATTCAACAACCAGAAAGACATTACTGATTACTCTCAGATGGCAACCACTTAAAATAGTTAGTTAAGTTGATTGAGCCGAGTTATTTAGTTGTCACGGCACATTAGAACTTACTTAAAAATGGTCTTAAAGTCACATCGGTAATGGCCGCCTCCTTTCAGCAACAGAGACATGATAATGTCACCCCTCAGGAATCCATCACGTTTAAACATTACCTCAGTTGAGGGCTCCCATTTCACTGTTCGTTTCTGCATCACTGGACCATTAGGTGGAAAATTCGCTCCCATGAAGTGAATGTCATAATTGAAAGTGTCGCCATCCACGCTATTAAGAGAGACGTGAGAGCACACAAAGAAACTGAAGCGATTTTATTAAGAAGCATGGTTACCAATGCCATTGAGTAAAACTGAACGCCAGCCCACAAATAACTTCGCAAATAAGCACTGTCACAAGAGGTAAACGTGATTGAACTTCCCACAATTTAGGAATCAAGAAAAAAAACACGAACGTTAGGGCCAAGCCAATTGATCGATGAATAATCGATAAGGACACACAATCACAACAGTACTCAAATTCAAACTTAAATATAACAACCATGCTATCTTGATCTATTTGAAGTGAGTCACTATACTAAGTTGTTCCCTAAGGTAGATATTGGTTGTAAATGTTGCCAACCTGATGTGGCTTGTCGCAGTGCAAACGCCTCCGTCTTCAAAAGTCATAGTCCTTTGCCAGGAATAGCCGCCATTTGGACCAGAACAGGTCTGCTTGAAAATATCTGGTATTTCCTTTGGGTAGTTCACGAATGCCCTGTTGCCATAGTGAACTATCGTTGTCAGGATATCATAAGAGAAAGGCAGAGGCCCGCCTTCCACCACTGTAAGGGTTAACTCCTGTGATCCCCTACAAACAAAGAAACAAGAAATTGACTAAGAAAACGCACAACTCACAATACAATGAAGAACGTCTCTGGAATTAATGACGCTATAAATCTATTTCGTATTCCTTCTTTGATCACGTCTCAGTTTGATTTAATAACTGCAGAATGCTTTCGCTTCGTTGTAAGTTCAGAGATATCCTGTATTTTCAATAACTTATCTCATTTCAAAATCAACATTGTATCTCATAGTTTATCGCTAACACTGTACAGTTAAGTGGACAGTTAGGCCCAAGAGTTGTGTCCATTGGTGGCATGTAACTCTAGAAATTTATAATATATTTATTATCAATTAAAAGAAAAAAAGCATTGTAGCTAATACCTTTAGTAATGGACATATTTCTAGCTAAAGGAGAATACAAAGAAAAGTTGTTCTTTACAAAAATGAAGACTCCCACGTTATTTTTTTACCTCAATGAACGTAGCGGATAGAGAAAACGATTCCCGTAAGGAACTTACGATCTCAGACCAATGTTCGATAATCATACAGCGCAACTAGCAACATCAAACATTCCATTGAAGCGTCTCGTAAATGTAGCTTTTCAAAGAAATCAGCATTGATTAAAAACCGAACGCAATTATCAAACATTTTCAAACTTTACTTACTCGTAAGGCTTGCCTTTTCCCTTCCCATCGATTTTAAATGGGTGCCCGTTAACAACGCCCACCAATGTAAGCTTGATTTTCATTTCCTCTTTGAGTGCACTCTGTAAATTGAAAAAACGGAGAAACCGGGTGAAAGTAGGATGGCTATAAGGGATTAAGTCAACAAATACACTTAACGCAAAACAGCAACTTTCTCTCCTGTTCAATATTTACCATGCTGGTAAAAGTAAAGTAAATGTTATATTTCACAGCTGTTCTCTTGTTCCTGATCCTTCCTCTTACAAATAACCGAGGTAAATGGGAACTCGTGTCTGAGGGCTCAGCTTTAAGACTGTGGAATTCCACTCTGGCGCCAAGCGCTTCGTGTTGAAATGACGCATCATTAGGCACAAACAGAGGAATAAAGTTTGGTTCATGAACTTATATAGACAACGCGGCTTTATTTAACATTCCTTCAGGTTACAGTCGAACCTATCCAAAAGGGCCACTATAGCGAAAGAGCAAATTGGCCGTTGTAGAGACATGGCCGTGTGGTGAGATGCAAAACACGGTGTGGAGCGGGGTAGAGGGTACTTGGGTAATTTTTTTATAAACCAGAAACACAAAGTCAGTGTTGAGAAGTAAAATGTTCACAAAACAAAACGAGTTGGGCACAGTAAGCATATCAGTATGCATAAAGTTCACTCGTTGTAATTCAGGCATTTTATTATCTCTTTACTGAGTTAGAATTGCGTCTGTTCATATGACGTTGTAAGCCGCGAGGCAATTTGTCTTCAATTTGGCAATGCAATCACCAGACAGACGAATGTTGTTAAAAGTTATTAGTCTGGAAAGCTATTAGAACCTCACTAGTTTTATAAATGTACAGTGTATGTTTGACTCCTCATGCAAACAAGTGGGGCAACGTTTCTTTTTTTTCTTTCAAACAGATACAGTCTTCATGCTCTCCGAGCTACATATCTGTCTTCAGTCTTCCTGTCACCATTTCGCTCGAAAAGATAATTTACTGGCCGCTTAATAGAGATAAAAAAACCACTAAATAATGACAGTTGCGACAACAAAATGGTGGCCACGGTCGCTTAATGAAAGTGGCCGTTGAATAGAGGTATCAATGATTATCATTTAATGGCGTATTAAAAATAAATCAGACAAGTAATTTAAATTCCCCGACACCGCTTTTTAGATCAATGGTGTATTATATATGGATCACTATTTTAGGAAAGCTTTTTATATCTTGCCTTAATATGCCGGATACCCACAAATACTGACAAATCTGTCATTCTCGTACTCGAGGCAATAGAATTGTCACCCACGCGGAAAATAAATATGCATGAAAGAAAACAGACTTCATGAACTTTTATAGACAACGCAGCTTTATTTGACATTCCTTCATGTTACAGTCGAACCTATCCAAAACGGCCACCATAGGGAAAGAGCAAATTGGCCGTTGTAGAGACATGGCCGTTGTGGGGAGATGCAAAACACGGTGTGGGGTGGGGTAGAGGGTACTTGGGTAATTTTTCATAAAACAGAAACCAAAAGTCAATGTTCAGAAGTATAATGTTCACAAAACAAAACGAGTTGGGCACAGTAACCATATCGGTTTGCACAAAGTTCGCTCGTAGTCGTGCAGGCATTTTATTATCTCTTTACTGACGGAGTTAGAATTGCGTCTATTCATATGACGTTGTAAGCCGCGAGGCAATTTGTTTTCAATTTGGCAATGCAATCACCAGACAGACGAATGTTGTTAAAAGTTATTAGTCTGGAAAGCTATTAGAACCTCATTAGTGTTATGAATGCACAGTGTATGTTTGACTCCTCCTGTAAACAAGTGGGGCAACGTTTCTTTTTTTCAAACAGATACAGTCTTCATGCTTTCCGAGCCACATATCTGTCTTCTTCTTGTCACTATTTCGCTTGAAAAGATAATTTACTGGCCGCTTAATAGAGATAAAACAAACAATAAGTAATGACCTTGCGACAACAAAATGGTGGCTGCGGCCGCTTAATGAAGGTGGCCGTTGAATAGTGGTATCGATGATTATCATTTTAGTGAATAATAATTCGTGATTTTAGAAAATGGCCGTTTAACGGCGGGTGGTCGCTTAATAGATGGCCGCTTAATAGAATTCGCATATAATTTTCTTTTGGCCGTAATTTGATTTGGTTTGTCTCTGGCTTTGTCTCTGTATGGAGCTTCGAATTAGCTGCTTCGAGCATGCAACAGGAGCCCATCATCATCATATATCTGAGTTTCATCGTCATACTCTCAAGAACAAAGGGTAAATGTGACCATTTTAGGAATTCTGTACCAAGACGCGAGTGTTTAGCGCAATAATTGCATCTATCACGTCATTAAGTTGTAATTAAATCGTCTTCGTGTTAACAAAAGCAAAGATGATTGCTTTACTTCATTTTGTGCTTCTATTAAACTTATACACAGTTCATCCTTTCTCACAATTCAATTTAAACTTTTAATGTCGAATGTAGAATTTAGATTTATCATTAACATTAGATGTTTCAGATTTAAAATTAAATTTGTTTGGTCTGAAGTCTATCATTTGAAGTAGCCGCTTTTACGTAACAATACATTCGTCTAAGTTTAAAAGCGCAGACCCTCAATCTAGAAAAGAACAAAAATTAATAAACCTTATTCCTCTCTTTGTGACCAACTGAGCGTGATTTCAAGACAAACAGCTTGGCGCCAGAGTGGAATTCTACAAATGTATATAAGGCTCAGCCCTAAGAGATGAGTCTCCATTCACCTCGGTGATTTTTAAGAGGAAGGATCAGGAACACGAGAACAGCTGTAAAAGTTACCATTTTACTTTACTTCTACCAGCATGGTAAGTCTAGAGAAAGTTGCTATTTTTCACTACATGTAGCTCTTGTCTTAATCCCTTAAAGTAATTCGAGTTTAACCCGCTTTCACCCAATTTTAAATTTACGGAGTGCACTCAAAGAGGAAATGAATATCAAGCTTACATTGGTAGGCGTTGTGAACGGGTACCCATTTGAGATCACTGGAGACGGAAAAGGCAAGCCTTACGAGTAAGTAAAGTTTGAAAATGTTTAACAATTGTTTTCAGTTTGTAAGCAGTGCTGATTTCTTTGAAAATTGCTTCAACTACAAGAAACCTCCATGCAATACTTGATGTTGCGAGTTGAACTGCAAATTATCGAACATTGATCTGAGATCGTAAGTTTTTTTACGGGAATCGTTTCATTTCTTTGCGCTAGGTTCGTTAACGAAAAATAAGTAAAACCATAACGTGGGAGTCTTGATTTTGCGATAAAAAACAGTTTCTTTGTATTCCTCTTTGGCTTTAAATATTTCCTCTATTTAATGAAACATAACAGCTAACATGCTTGTTTCCTTTTAATTTATGAGTATGACGATTTGAAGTCTCCAAAATCTGATTTTAAGGACAGGTGAACAACGGGAATTAGGCTGTTCAGTTAATTTTGGAATTTTCTCGAGTTACATACCACTGAAGGACACGCCTGTTGTTCTTAACCCTCCATATGTATGTTGGCGATAAATAAAAATAGTAACCTCTTGATGTTGAAGTAAGACAAATTTTTGAAACAACAGGATATCTCTGATTTCATAAGGAAGCGAAAGCGTGCTGCAGCTACTAGATCAGAAGAGACAATCAAAGAATGAATTAAGCCAAGTATATTTATAGCGTCATTGCTTTAAGAACGCTCTGCATTGCGTCTGAGCCTTAGGTTTTCTTGGTGAACTTCTCGTTTGTTTCTTTGTAGAGGATCACAGGATTTAAAACTTACTGTGAAGAAAGGCGGGCCTCTGCCTTTCTCTTATGATATCCTGACAACGATATTCCATTATGGCAACAAGGAATTCGTGAACTACCCAAAGGAAATACCAGATATTTTCAAGCAGATCTGTTCTGGTCCTGATGGCGGTTATTCCTGGCAAAGAACCATGACTTATGAAGACGGAGGCAACATTAATCAATGATTTTTACTTTAGAGAAAAAAATTAGAAAGCAATAAAATAACATAATTTGTACATGTTACCTTACATACTCTGTGGAGAAACGTTCCACAATCATGAAAGAAAACACGGCAAACGTTAGGATCAAACCAACAGATCTGTAAATAATCATACTTATTGAAGTATTCAGATTTTAACTTAAACCCTCGTGCCTAGTTTTGTAGAACCATCAGAAGAGAAATGAAAACAGAGCTTATATGTCCACTTCTTTTGTGAACTGGGGTTTTTACTCAATTGAACTGGTACCCATGCCTTTTGATAAGATCTTTTCAGTTTCTCTGTGTGCTCTCACTTCTGTCTTAACAGTATGGACCATGACACTTTCCATTATGACATTCACTTTATGGGAGCGAATTTTCCTCATTACGGTCCAGTGATGTAGAAAAGGACAGTAAAATGGGAGCCATCAACTGTTTAAACGTGATGGATTGCTGAGGGGTGACATTGCCATGTGTCTGTTGCTGGAAGGAGGCGGCCATTATCGATGTGACTTTCAGAAAACTATTTATAAGTAAGTTCTTATGTACCGTGATCAATAACTCATCTTAATCAACTTAATCAATTATTTTAAGTGGGCGCCATCTAAAAGCAATCAGTATTGTCTTTTCGGTTTCTGGATTCACGGGCGGCCATTTTTGAAGATTTCATGGTAGTTAACAAGATCCTAAAGGAAAAAAACGTCAACGTTCGGATTTCAAACTCCCATAACGTTTGGTAAGGATAGTGACCGCTGGAAATTCGATCTATAAAAATGGATAGAGGCTAAAAAGAATTTTCAGATCATGTAATTACATCCTATGGGACCTCTTAATATGATGTGGCATGGGGCACAAATGGGTAAAGGAAACTGCATAGCAGTGGTGGACAAAAAGCTCGCGTTTATCATCAAAGGATGAACTTTTACCTTACATCTATTTAACATTTATAAGCAGCTACAGCTTTTTAATCTTAGACAGAACTTGGGGACCATTTATTTTTTAAGGGATGGGGGGGGGGGCTGGTGGGAATTGAGGGGGGGCCACGCGAAAAAAATGGCTTCAAAGGGGGGGCCACCCCAAAAAAAATGAAGAAAAAAGGGGGGTCAAGCGAAAAAAAGGGAAAAAAGTGGTATGAAGTTTAAATAAATTGAAGAGAAATTCTCTTGCTTTATTCACGAAATATAAACATCTTTTCTAGGTGGCCAAGGGGGGGTCATCCCAACCCTTTTGAAGGGGGGTCATGTGAGAAAATTTGCAAGCTGAGGGGGGTTACTCAATTTCCCACTGACACTCCCCCAAATCCCACAAGCCCCCCCCCCCCATCCCTTAAAAAATTAACCGTTCCTTGGTTATTTATTTTCTTTTTTTTCTGTCCTTGACTCAGTGACTCTGGTCTTGACTGTAAAGGCAAGTTTTCTTGGTGGTGATTTTTGTTGGAGGAGCGTGACTCACTTAAACCCACGAGCACTTGAGTAATCTATCTTTTAATTTCGTTCTCACTTTAGTTAACCAGTTATCTTAAGGCTGTGCAAAGCCATTCTGAAATTAGACAAAGCTGGTGAAATACTGAGTCTGTCGAGTTTGTAGTCGCGGGCCCTTATTTTTTTTTAACAAAAATTTCAAGCGCTTCAAGATGCCTATGCACACAACAAAGTGTCACTGATGCAGTCTGTTGAATTCTCTTTTAGACTCGACAAGGATTTGAACCTGCCCGATTACCATTTTGTGGACCACTGCATTAAGATAGTGCGTAAAGAAGACCCTGATTGCAACGTGGTTGAACTGCACGAAGACGCTAAAGCCCACTACTCTCCGCTGGAGAAAGACTTCGAAGGAAAGGCGTAAAGCCAAGCAACCTAGGAAGGCAGCAAGGCATTTAATCGAATGGCGTTTTTGAATTCTTGGTTCAGGATTTGCTATTGAAACTAGATCTAGACAGCTTCATTTCTTCATTTTTAGATTTGATTTACTGAGTTGTAGAAAAAAAAACCTTCGAATGACGCCTCTAACTTTTGACACTATCAATTCAATAATTTGTTTACCGTTGTTTCAAAGCTATTTCGTGTAAGCTTGAGAAACGAATCCTACATTGTTTTTGAATTTCAAGAAGAGTATACAGAGGTTTGAAGCTGTTCTAGATCATGCATAAAAAGTTTTTGAGAATTAGCCTTGTTGTCGAAATCGAGAATAATTTACGTTTTGTGGAGTTTTGTCATTATAAGTAACTGGTCAACTGAAGGGCGAGTTGCTGGTTTATGTAATCAAGAGTGCAATTGTTACATTTTTTTCCGTTTTCTAACTCTTGAGGTACGGAATAAGAATGAGATAAAACTACTCATACAGACCAGTTTTGGCCTCTTCTGACAAAGTGCGATCGCTCGAGTGAAAACGCAAAAACGCAAAGGTGCACAGTTAATCAAATACTTAAATTGATCCGAATTTCCCATAATGACGTCAGTCATTTATATTTCAAGATGGCGCCCAGATGATATTAAGTTGATACAAGGCACCTTTAAATACACACGCAAAAGATGCAACATTTGTCCTTTCATTCACTGCTTAGACAAAGTAACAGTACCTAAGCGATCGATTAAAACCACAGACCGCTTTACATGTATTTCCGCCAATGTTATTTATTGCATAAAATGCACCTTATTCAAGAAGATATACATCGGCAGGAGAGGAAGTAGATTTGTGGCGTTTTCGCGAACATCTGCGTGACGTCGAAAGAAATAACAAAGATGCATCTAAACCAGTAGCGCGACAATTTAATCTGTCAAACCATTCCTCTCAAAACATGACGATTTGTGGCCTTTCATCAGTGTAACACGGAACGCAGTAAAAACCTAGAACAAAGAACAACTCGGTTCTGCTTAATCTCGTCGTTTTCAACGATCATTTTTCATTTATTTAACTAATTTACTCTCTTTCACACGCTGATATGGCACCACCAATAGCATAGCTCCAAACTTCTCTATATAAATTGTACATACCCCATAATCCTCTAATTCGCTTTGACGAAGGGCTAACGCTCGAAACGTCAGCACCCCCTTCTTTTGCCTTACGGTGGTACAAATTACCTTATTAACTTGTTTGATTATGTTAAGGAACGGATTGTTGTTCATCGTGGAAAATGTGATGATAATATAAATTGTTCATTTGTCACACGATGTGGTCACTGGATGTTGATCGCGACGTTTCTACTGCTTACTGCTAGTCTTCTTCAGGCGATGGGGTCGACTGATTTCGGCTCACCATTATGTAGCTGCATGGTCTGCTCTGATTGGTGCATTTCAATCCTGCTATTGTTCCTACTTGGTGTGTCTTCCTCAGGGGTCCGCTGGCTTGCCGCGTGTTTGTTGATGTGTTTCTTGATCGTCGGCATCCACGCTTCTGGAATTTCAATTCCATTAGCCCTGTTGATGTTATAAGGGTTTAGTCTTATGTGAATTACTTCTTTCACCTTCCTCGTGTACCCGTGGTTATCACGATCAATAAACTTGACTTCATTCCAAAGCCGCTTGTGTCCGGTTTCATTGGCGTGTTCTGAAACGTTTTGAGTTCGAGCGAGGCAGATGTCTCTGTCATGTTCTTTTATTCTTTCTTGCATAGGTCGTCCCGTTTCTCCGATATAGACTTTTCCGCATTCGCATGGTATTTTGTAGACTACGCCGTCTTGCTTGCTGGGGTCAGCGGTATCTTTTGATCTGACTAGTCGGGATCTTAGTGTCGTGTCAGACTTGAAAACGGCGCGTATGCCTTGTTGTTGTAGGTTGCGGCGGAGGGTCTCTGAGACTCCTTTGATGTAGGGCAGCACCGCGGTAGACTTAAAATCTGTCGTGTTTGCTTTTCTCGGTGCTGCATTGTTAGTTTTGGTAACTTTCTGCAAGAAAGAAAGGGTATAACCGTTAGCGACCAGAACTGTCGATAGATGTTTCTTCTCCTGTGCTGTTCCCGATGGTTTAGTGATGATACGTTTTGCCCGGTCGTTTAGGCACTTAACAATACCGCGTTTTACTGATTGTGGATAGTGTTAATCATACGCTAGGTACTGGTCGGTGTGCGTGGGCTTCCTGTAGACGATGGTGTGGAGTCTGCCTTCCGGTTCCCTAGTCACTAGTGAATCCACGAAAGAAATCTTGTTGTCGTTCTCAGTTTCCATGGTGAAGCGGATGGACGGGTGCTGTTGGTTGAGGTGATCCAGGAAATTGTCGACGTCGTTACGTCCTTATTTCTCACCCAAGGAGAGTTGCCCGACTTGATTGGATACAAGAAGAAGGCGTTGAGGGGAGCGAAGAGTTTCTCTGGAGACAAAACCCCTGGTATCACAAGAGAGATTGACTAGATTTTCATTCACTGCGACTTGATCTCGCGGCAGGCGAATGATATACACAACGATGTCTTGTTTGCCTTCTCCACGTCAGGCCTCTCTGTTAGTTACGCCTTCACAAAAGAACCCTATCGTCTCGAGTGGCACCCTGTGATGAAAAGCTTGATCAACTCTATAAGGATTCGGGTCTCTAATGGGCGAAACCAACCTTGGACCTCAACGGGATCCCTTTGGCGTTGAGCAATGTTGATCGAGGAGAAGGAGTAAATTTTCTCCAGATGTATATATACAGCGATGTCGTATAGAATGAACCATCCAGGCGGGTGGGCAAAGTTCCATGACGAACGTGTGGGTCGGGCGTGGTCCAAGACAGCATTAGGACCATTGGAAGATGGCCGTAAAGCAGGAGGCCGTCAAGGCTGCAAAAACGACGACCGAGAAAGCTGCAAAGGTCGTGGTGGATAAAGAAGGGGATTAGATCCGACAACTACTACGGAAAAAGCGTCCACCCGCCGGGGTACCAGTTCAAAGACCGCCTGCGGCATTGTTAAAGCGCCAAGTCAACCAAGACGCTTACCAAAAGCTGAATCGGATCCTGGCGAACAAGCTCTGAATAATTTCCCTATAGATATATACCATGTTCAGAACCTCAAAGCATATCGAACCAAGCGGTACTATTTCTTATTTACGTAAATCATGCTCAGTTTATGTCAGGACTAATTCATTTAGGGATGTATGCCGATGATATGAACATCCTAGTCTCTCATAGGGATATTAATACCTTACATATCATTACATATTATTACAACTATTGCTTCGGTATTGCGTCAACTAATTGTCTAACAAGTTCTTACTTTTTCGAGTTCTTGTTTTGATCCTAACAATTATATCTATTGCGTCGAATTTTCGTCAATTAATCGGTTAACAAGCAAGTCTTTTTTTCAAGTCCTTGTTTTGATCTTAACAACAATTACGTCTGTTGCATCACCAAATCTCGTCAATTTATTGCTTAATTACTGGTTTTTTTCTGCGAGTGCACTCGTTAAGTGTTTGTCCAATGTCCAAATGTCTCTTTGGTGTTGATGTTCCACAATGCTGATTGCCACTGAGGGTTCTGTTTTTTCCCCGATGTTGTTGATGGCTTCTGTCAACTGCAGACCTGCCAACCTCCGGTAAAGGGAAATCTGGAGACTCATGAAAAAAAATCTGGAGATTCTTCAAAAAATAGTGAGATTGTATTTTTTCCCAATCAAACCCCTTTTCAATAGAGGGAAGCGATAACAGTTTTTTTAAATGTTACCATGTTTTATTTCAAAGCTGCATCTTCTTACAACAGGGAACACAAATTACTGTCAGAAGAACTGACACCTTGCTATAAGTTTCATTCTAGTGATGACCTATTGCAAATTGGAATCATCACATCAAGCTGCATCTTCTTACAACAGGGAACAGGGAGCACAAATTATTTGTGTTCCCTGTTGTAAGAAGATGCAGCTTTCTTTGATGATTCTAATAGGTCATCACTAGGACGAAACTTATAGCAAGGTGTCAGTTCTTCTGGATAAGCCAACTTCATGGCCAAAATGCTAGACAAGGTGCCATCAAGGCCTAAACAGCAACGACTGTCAGTTTTGTTTTTACGAGCAATGCTGAAAAGGTGCTCTTCCTCTGCATTACTTTGTGGGATCACAAGTACTGCTTCTGCAATTCTGGTCAGGTGCTGGAATCCCTTTGCTGAGGAACCAGGCTGTGTCATGTGTCCAATGTACCACCAAAGAATGTCAACACGATAATGAAATACTTCAGTACCACCTTCAATTGTATAAACCCCTTTTGCTGCCTACCCAAACATCCCCACCAATGTCACTATCAGTAAGTGATCGGTAGTCACAAAATTCTTCAAAGAGAGCATCTACTGGAATATCATGAAATATTGCGTCAAACCTGTCATAGAAGTACTCCACATATTGCCATTCTGCTTCAATGCGCCGGGGTATGTTTATCCAAACTGCGGTTTGAATCAATTCTTCCCTCAATTGAAATTTCCCCAGAATAAATGCAAGTGAGCTTTTAAAATAAAAGTGGGCAGCGTAGAAGAATTTGTTGTACTTTGCTTCTGTTATTTCACCTTCATTTAAGAGCTTGTTGAGCGTGGGCTTTGTAGTTCCACCAAGATAAACTTTCTGATGTTCAATAAACGTTTTCTCATCATTTAGATCTACATCTGTAGCTTTAGCACGCACAAGGACTTCGGGCGTCACAAGGCAGTTTGCAATCTTTTTGGCCGGGGTCAACATAGAACTTTGAAGAATATGGACTGTTGGCTCACTTCTTTGCAGTAGTTTGTTGAACTGTGTGAACAGCTGAATTGATGCATTATGGAACAGAAGGACAGGTTCCAGGAGGGGATTCGAAAATGCATTCTTAAGCCTCTTAAACCTTGCATCTGAAAAACCTTCACTCGGAAAGTAAGACTTCAGACTTGGAAATTTCTTAAGTGCTCTTTCAATGCAGCGTTCCAAAGAACGCCAACGGCAGGTGACATGCTTTAACACTTGCTGATACTCTTGGTCACAAAATTCAAAGTACTCTGCAAGCTTTCCTTTGCGTTTGGAACTCTTATCAAACCAATAATATAGGTCGATAAGCACATCCTCGACATTAACATCATTAACCTCTGTGAAAGAATCATTCGCTGCAGTTGCAGCAAGATGAGCCAAGTGACATGGACATCCAGAAATAAAAATGCAATGTGTTTTTTGTCTTACAGCGTGATGCAATCGAATTGTTGCATCCAATCATAGCATTGGTATTGTCCCCACTTAGGCTAACAGCATTCAGCCACGGCATTCCATCTTTTGTGAATTTTTGATCTATAACATCAAAAATGGTTGCAGCTTTTCCGCCATCAACCCCACTGGTAACACACATATCATAAAAATGACTTGTGACCGTTTTTGATCTATTTATATCAAATATACGGATAGTTAGAGGGTTCATCTTGTTCAGTCCTGTGTCATTTGAACCATCACACTGAAGGGATGGCTTTTGCAATGATCCACTAAATAATTGTGGCAGTGGGGACCCAGGGCAACGTTTAATATTGCTGATTAAGTTTTTGTGCGTCCTTAGGCATAGGCTGTTGCAATGTTACTATCAGGAAATATTTCCTTGAACAAAAGGCCCAAATGATCCGCTGTTGCAATGGGCAGGATGTGTTGTACTAAGAAGTTAGTTGTCATAACCTCAGCTTTAATAACATTGCTTCCTGAATTCCCAGGTTTTGAAAGGAATCTTCGTATATAATGACTCTTTTTCTCATCTTCAACTCTTCTCCTGTGTGTGTCTCGCTCACAGCGCACTTTTACATCACGGAGTCCTTGATGGTGGCAGCTAACAGACTTACGACATGGTATACAGAAGAAGCTATATAGGTCATTATCAGCTGCTTAATAGGGTATTCTTTGGCCCAAGAGGGGTTGTACTTTACCCGATATTTCGCTGCTCCATCATATTTTCGGCCAATATTTTCAGCTGGTTCTTCCGTTTCACCGTCAGAATTCGAATCTTCTATTGAACAATCACCACCCATTTTCGCCATGTTGATACGATTGTGATCGTTTTCCCTCGCTGAACTTACAAAGACTATTGGGAAACTGAGCATGGATTCGAGGTCCAATCTAGGAGACGCCTGGGAACTCCCTTTTGTATAGAGCGTTTTCACTCACGTGGCCAGCAGCCATGCACATTTTTTGGAACAGAAGGAAGTTTTTACATAAGAAAAGAGATCAACTCCCAGTGGATTAGTTTGGAACACCAACATGGCCGCCGTTTTGTTGTTTTGGAACACCAATATGGCTGCTGTGACGTCATGTGAAAACGCTCTATATGGCGGACAGACGTCGAGAAAAGCGATCAGTTATTGAACACAAGCAAAAATCATAGCTCGGTACAAAATAGTAGTAAGTACAGTGTTTACTTTATTAGTTTATCACTTTATGGCACTAGCATTCCTCGTAAATATTCCATTCTTATTCAACAACTTAATTTATTTCATTTTGAAATGAGACTGGGAGCCTTGTCGTGAGTCCGTGAGAAATGACAAAAAATCGTGAGACTCACGGCAGAACCGTGAGAGTTGGCAGGTCTGTTTTATTGACATTGTAACATCATTATGTTAATGTACATTAGTCATACTGACAACTCTTTCTAGCAGATCGCAGTCGTCAAGAGTATTCACAATGTCTTTATTCTATCAAGCACATCCAATTCCGGGCAAAGAGCAAACCAACATTTAGATCGCTTTACAAGTATTGAACCCAATAAAAACCATTAACAGAAACCAGGAGCCCATGACTCCTGCAGAAACAGGATATTTAACGGAAGAACTAAGCTTAGATCAGATTTAACCCTACTATTCAAGTTGCTCTGTTAGTATCCTTGTCCAATTCGCTGTTGTTGGTGCCAGCTTCAAAGTTGTGTCCACGAACATTCCTGAATTTTTCAGCAAGTGATGTGTTCGTCTCAGCGTCAATCGGCTATCACAGTTTTAGCAACTAAAATATGCATGGCTCATTTGTTATCTAGTAAAACTAGAAATACGACTCCCGCAAAAACCTCGCGAAGCTAGTTTTTGAAGAAGTCACAATGCTTTTACACTTTATTCTTTATTTTATTTTATATTTTTTATACAACTAAAATATGCATGGCTCATTTGTTATCTAGTAAAACTACTATGAACTCTGCACGTTTGTCTAGCCTTCAAGCTAAAGCATTCGCGGATCGACAGCCCATTCCGACAACGCTAGACATCATTTTGTATTTTTGCAAAACGGTCTTCACAAACAACGGCCATTCTGTAAATCATGTTGTTTACGAAAAGTGAGCACATGAATTCGCCTTCTCATCGCCAGTTTCCGCAGTCCACGCAAGGAACGCCTGGGACCATGACCCCCCTTTTGGCGACCAAAAAAAGAACCTAGGGTATTTTAAGACTCGTGCTTTCCTACGGAAGCCCGAGTAAATAGTAGATGAATGTTACGTAAGAGAAAACCTTTTGTAATTTGAGAGTCGTAACTTACAGGTGTATCAAACAAGTCTTGAAGTGCTTACACTAGAATGGCGTGATTGTAGCGGTTACCATGACAACGACGATCCAGGTTCCCTCTTTGTCAAGAAAAACAAAATGGCGTCTTGGTGAGAGTAAATATTCACAGATTAAGAATTTCAATGCAAAGGCTGAAAAGGGTTTAATACTGGAATAATGCGAAAATTTGTTAAGAGGGGGGATCGTTAGTATGAGTTGCAAATTCTGATTAGGTAAGTGTTATCGTTAGTGGTAGCAAATCGGATTCGTGAATGTCACTGACTTGGGATAACACCATATTTGTTTATGCACGTGTTTGTGGTTGGATATCGTTGATATAAATCTGATCTTGCTTAATTGAAGCTTTATGCTCGTTATGATAGAAATTTGAAGATTACCCAGGAAAGTCCGGTTTTGGAGTATCCATTCCATAGTAGTTTCTTCGTTCTTTCTCCTCGTTTAGTAATTGTATGGCTGTCAGCTGGTGCTGTCTGGAGTTGATTGTAAGTTATGAAATTCATCTTCTTGGACGACCTTGATTGTCTTTCTGCTGAGTTGGGCTTGCGGTTGGTCGTGCTCGGTAATTAGTGGATTCGTTCGTTCAAGTTCATTCTTGTTTAGCATACGTATGTCTTTTGATGAAAATTAATATGCTTTGGTTTTGATTTATATAGCGGATTTTTGTAAATTGAAAGTAATTATAAAATTTAGGTTGAAATTGGACTAGGATAGAAACTTAATTCTATTGCTAATATAATTTTATCGTTTTTTTCGTTGTGAAGTGTAACAGACTTCGAATGCAATGAATGCAGTTTCTTAGGCGTAGATGGTTTACAAAAAAAATAATTCCTCGCGAAGCGAGATTACTAATCGTGTCGCCTTCGGTCAGACCACGTGGCTCGCAAGCCCGAGTAAATCGAGCAGAGAGTTTTTATATATGTGTATATATATATATATATATATACACATATATAAAAACTCTCTGCTCGATTTAGAGAGTTCGAGCAGAGAGTTTTTATATATGTGTATATATATATATATATACACATATATGAAAACTCTCTGCTCGATTCTGCTCCAAATATGGAAACGTTTCTGACGTCACGTGCAAACCAAGAATATATAAATATATATATATATATAGGCAATTGTGGAAAACGAGGACGGACAACTTCGAGCGAAAAAAAAAAATATATATATATATATACAGTAAAAAATCTAAAAAAAGTTTAAAAATTTAATAAAAATAGACGTTTCGGTCAATGACCTTCATCAGTTGCAGTGCAACTGCAACTGCAACTGATGAAGGCACTGCAACTGATGAAGGTCATTGACCGAAACGTCTATTTTTATTAAATTTTTAAACTTTTTTTAGATTTTTTACTGTATATATATATATATTTTTTTTTTTTTCGCTCGAAGTTGTCCGTCCTCGTTTTCCACAATTGCCTACAAATTTCATTACTCGAGGTTTGGACTACGAATCCTTTTGGATCCTTCTGGCGTGTGGCATCCCTGTTGGCTCGAAGCATCATAACTTTTTTTATATATATATATATATATATATATATATATATATATATATATTTATATATTCTTGGTTTGCACGTGACGTCAGAAACGTTTCCATATTTGGACATCCGCCATGTTGGCGTCCCTTCGCGGGCTATTTTAAAGTGTTTACATATGCCACCGCTAGAAGAGTGCAATAGAGTTTGCTGAAAATGAATTAATTTCGTCCGTTGACAAACTTAGTAGTAATGTTGATGAACTTTGCAGTAAGGTACCGATAATATCGGATTATTGCAAAAGCCTTGATTGAAATGTGAAACGAAGATATCTTGAAAAAGTCGCTGTTATTGCTGTAAATCCCATTACTATTCCCCACGAACATTTCAGCTCGGAGTGTCTCCCTCCGGTGGAAGCGACGGATTTGTTGAGCTATTTGGTCCTTGAAACCAGCTTCTATACCAAGCAGCAGTTTAAGACATACAAGAGTTTGGAAGCTTACAATTTCATGGTGTCGGGGTTTATTACCAGCGTCAAGGGCTGCGTTGTTCGTGAAAAGTACATTGTGACAGGAAAGGTGAGACATTCACAGCGAATGAACGATCCTTTAATTTCAATTTGGGTCATTGCCGATAAAGATGTCACGATAAATTCAGCACATTGTTTGGGATGTAAAGCAGGGATGGCGGAGTCATGCTCCCACGTAGCGAGTGTGTTATTTTATATCAAAGCTTGGACAAGAATCCTTGATAAATTGTCTTGTACACAAGTGAAATGTACGTGGCTTTTGCCCAGCTATGTGAAAGAAGTTCATTGTGCTAGAGTGCGAGACATAGACTTCTCGTCAGCAAGAAAACTAAAAGCGGATTTGGATCCAAAAATTGACAGTATCGGTGAAAGGAGAGAATTATGTAGCCCCAAAATGGTTGGCTTGATTGCTCAATTATTCAAAGTGCACAGGTTTTTTTTACAGAAAATAAACCCTCTGATTGAAGGTTTTCAACTTCCAACATTAGGCCCAGTGCGAAATTTCAGCATAGTTTCTAGTGAATTTGTTTAAATATTACATACTGGAAGGGACCATTGGGTCTGTATAAGCACAATAGGATGCTCCCCTGGTATAGTTAAACTTTTGACAGTCTTTTTCACAACATAATCTCACAAGAAGTTGAGGATCAGGCCCAAAGTTTATTAGCAGACAGTTTCAAAGAGCTCGTGTATGCACCTGTCCAGCAACAAACAAATGCTAGTGATTGTGGATTATTTGCAATTGCTTTTGCAACAAGTCTTGTGTTTGGATATGATCCTCAAGACATTACTTTTGACACCACTAGAATGCGTGCACATTTATTGGCCTGCTTTAAAGCTGGTGCAATTACTCAATTTCCATGTTTGTGAAATCAATTAACCAGGATTTTCCAAAATTTTCATTACAGAGGCCCTAAGAATCCTTTGACCAAAGTTTGAGAGTCCCACAGGTAACCATAGGGGTCCCACAGATACAATTATTCAAAATTTTAAGGAAATGATTTATTACGTAAACTACCTCTTCATAATATTTGCATCTGAGAGGACCTGTTCTCCTTGCTGTTTTGTGTCACTTTCACTTTTTACAGCTAAAGAGCATGTCTCTGGCTTGTATTTACATGTCATAGAAAACCCTGAGTTAACTATCTTACAGCATGAGTTGTATATTAAGTATGTTGTCACAAGTTTCATTTAGCTCCACTCACGATTGGCAAATGAACAAAAAATGTGACTCTTTTTGCTGTAAATATTGCCTGTGATTAGCCAATTAATGTTGGGTGGCACCTGTTAAGTTCCTTGCACTTTAAGCCTTCAAGCCCCAATATCAACATGTATATTCGCCTTACTACTCTCCCCATATTTTGTATGGTACAGCTAGGGAGCATTTATTCAAACATCAAAACATTTCATCTTTAGTGATCATTTCATTCATTCTCATTACCTGCATGTTTGATAGCAATGGTAATGTTAGGAGAAATTACCTGCTGGTCACTATTGGGGCTTAAAGAATTAACAATAATCCTAATTCATGTTTACGTCAGGCGAGCAAATTTCATCACTAAGCCTCATTTTGAAATTGCAAGATTGCAAAGTTTTGCACAAATGAATTCCCAAGGCAGTAGAATTGAAAAGAATACACACGCACAAAGAGTGCAAAAAAATTGTGCTTACAAACAGGGCCTGGTGGTGAAATTTGCCTGTCTGATGTGATCATGCATAAGGTTCATTCCTTAAACACCAGCTAGATAATGGGTTATTATCGAAAAAGGAGACTAGAAAACTGAGCCAGGTTGGTTGAAAGCTGATTTCTGCTCATCTTGATTTGTTTTCTCTAGAATTTTTCTCTTAATGTTTCTAGCCATCTCATGTGACTACATGAGACTAAAACTACTGGTCAAAACACATAACTGGAAAACCTCACTGAAAAGTTACATAACAGAGATGAAAATTTGCTCTTATCCAGGATTAGCTCTTGAGTGCTTTGAACAACCTGGCAGAGCTGTCCTGATGTAACAAAATTCCTAGTCATATGGTAATATTGGTGGACATAAATTAACAAGAGCTGCACAAACTCGGATGATGCGGTCAATGACCGGTGGGGCATTCTGACTAGATACAAGAAAATCAGTTTGAAAAGTACCTTGAAGAATGGTATATTTCCTGCGCAACAATCCAATTACTCTCTCAACATGAATCCTAACATTTGCAATCCCTCTAGTTTTTTCAACATCTACTGGGTCCAATTGACTTTTTCCTTTAGTAAATGCTGGAATTACCAGTAGTGCCTGTCTCATGCCCACACTCTCTGCCACCGTGAAGCCCCTGTCTGCCAAGACTACATCCCCTGGCACAAGCTTGTCCAAAAATCCGCAGTTTTCTGTTAAAAACTTATCGGAGGTGCGCCCTCCCCATGATTCAGAAACGAAAGAGATGGAACCTTGTGGAGTAATACCAATTAAAATTTTGATTGTGTTATGATGCTTGTAGTTGGAAAATGTTTGAGCTCGAGCGAGAAGATTAGAGGGTTTTTCAATAAATACTTCGAAACAGTAGTAGATGTATAAGGCCGATCCTAGCGCAAATTTCTAGCGCAAATTTCTAGCGCAAATTACAAATTTGTTATTGAGTTGATATCAAAAAAGTTGATCCTATCGCAAATCCTACTCCTCCTCCTCTCCAACCTATGTCAACTTTACCTTTACTGAATCGCACCAAAAAATAAAATTAAATTTAAGGTTTAAAGAAATACATATGTAGTAATAATAGATGGAGAACCAAACAGTGAAACAATTGAAAGTCCTTGCCAAAGAGCAGGGTATTAAAGGATATTATCGGTTGCGTAAAGACGATCTCATCAAAGCACTAACACAACCACTCACATCAACACCACAAGATAAAACAAAAACTAATAAGTATAAGTGTATTCATGGAAGGGTTAAATATTATTGTAAGGATTGTGGAGGGTCTCAAATATGTGAACACAACAGACATAAGACGCGATGTATAGAATGCAACGGTGGTAGTCTTTGTGAGCATAAACGGAGGAGGCATATATGTAAAGAATGCAACGGGAAAGGAATATGTATTCATGGAAAACAAAGATGGTTTTGTAGGTTATGTATGTGCGAACACAACAGACAGAAGGCACAATGTACAGAGTGTCACACAACACAAGAGACACAACAAAAACACTAGGTTATATAACGCAAGTCAGTGTTACATAACAAAACATTCCTGAGCGACGTTAGAAACCACCATCTAAAAAGTAAACTTCAAATCTACTTTTCAACTTGCTTGTTGCTATGTCGTAAAAGTATGTAATCTATTGTTCTCCACGTGGGCACTAATTTACACACAATCATAATCACGTGAAATACTCGTGAACTACCGAAATAGATACCATGCTAATCCACCAGCTACAACTATAAATGCTAATATATTCTTTTCATGTTGCGTTGAGTCTGGTCGCATTGAGTCTGTTTGCGTTGAGTCTGTTTTCGTTGAGGGTTTTGGTTTCATCTCAGTTCTATGCGGTAACTTTAACTTTGAAGATCCCATGTTATGATTTATTCCAACCTGTTTTGCTTCAGTGTTTATGGAATTATTTACTCCAAAACTCATATCACTACTAGCTTTCATAAGTTTGTTATTAAAACCAGTCACACTCTCTGTATTGATTATCATATTACTAGGCATTAGCCATACACCAGGAGCAATAGCTAAATCAAGCCGTAATTTCGCTTCCTGTACAGCTAATTGATATCTTTGGATCGAACTAGAAATGTCATTCTCAATCACACTACTCTCAAACAGGGCTAAGAATTCTTGTTGAGTCTCGATCGCTCCACCACCACTACCCACAATCGAATTTCTAGTATTGACTTGCGCCCCCAATATGCAGTAAACAAAAGCTTCAGCAGATCTATTCAATCTACCAAGTCCAGCTTTAGTGAGTCCATAGCCACTTGTTGGTATAAACCAGGCATATTTATAATCGGCAAAGTCATCATTACGGATAAATGAGATGAGATTACCTTTTTCTTTCTTACCTCCATCATCAGCAAATTTACCACCTTCACCAGGCCACTGATCAGCTTCAACATCGTAATTCCTTACCATATGTACATTTTGATATCCACCCCCATCTCCATGATATCCAGAACCATAATCTATGAATATATCTCCCAAACCTCCGTTTCGACCACCTTTCCATCTAAAGTCAGAGTTTTTTGAGATGCCAAATTCTGCACACAATCGTTGATAAGCGACTTTGCTGTAAGGGTTGTTATTGATTACAAAGGGTTGCTCATCAGGTAAGGGAAGACTCAATTCATACAGTATTCGTCTTATAGTGAAATACACATGAAACTTGATGAAGCTACTAACGACTTTGGGATAGTTGAGACTCTCAAAAGGACTTATTCCGCATCCAGAGGTCGCGCACCACACTGCAAAGTTCAGCTGTTGAGGCCAATAATTCATATCGGGTGCGTTCAACCATTTTCGACTCTGTTTACCAAACTTGAAAGTCACAACTTGGGAGGTGAAAACATTACGCATCTTAGCGGTGAATTTCTTCGTATTGGACACGTATATATCCAATGAGGTAAGCATGTTTGTGATATTACTTGTGAAGTCATCAAAATCAATGGCAGGTATTGGGTAATAGCGTTTGGTCATAGTTAAACTCTTTGGGAATGAACTCAATGCAGCATCATCCAATCCTAAATCTTTCCATAGCAGTCTTTTCAAACGGGGTGATAGGTCTTCAGTCCATGTTTTGCCGGTGGGGTCATCATAAGACATGATTGTTGTCCCATTAACTTTCCACCTAATGTAACCACCATATTGATCGGCCACAAATACGAATTGACTGTGATCAGCCTTTGGATACCTATTTCTGAAATCATTGAGTAACATTTTATTATTTATGTTTATAATAAGATGTTTTTAAATCAACACCGTTCTTTTCTAATACCAACCTCATAATTCCATCCTACAGGCGTTCGCTCAAATGAAAATTTCAACGTTCGGGACCGGTTAACTCCTTTAAAATTTCCGCACGAACCTCTGTCCTTATCTGTGACATATTTAAGTTTTTTTCTGTATCTTTCCGGCCTTTTTGACGGATTTCGAGTTTTAGTTTTTCAAACTTGTCCACCTCTGCTAAAATTAGAGAAAATTCTTGGTCGGAGATGGCATTATCTTTCAGTGCCTTTGAAACCAAGTCGTGAATGGTGTTTACTTTTGCTTTTGCTAGAGAAACGGTCTGTTCATGTTTACTAACTTTATGTGAAAGTCGTTTAGAAGCCGCACCGAATCCAACCGATATTCCTCTACAAAGACCACCCACCGCTCCCAACGGGATACCAACAACAGCACCAAAACCAGTAAGAGAGGTTCCCAGTCCACTTGCAGATAGGATAACTGAAAACACCCCGCTACCAACACTGATTTTAGTAAATATTCCCCTCGCTCTATTGTATTTTTTCCTAACATCCTCATAATGTCTAATTTCCTTCTGAAGATTATGCACTACTTCACACGATTTTTGAAGTCTGAAATTATTTTGATCACCGTTCATAGGCACTTGTGGATAAATTCTATTGTAGTCTTCCATTTTTTACAATCAACAGGAAATCTTTAAATGAATTCGGATAGGTTCGTTATTTAAGTTAGGCTTTCTTCCCTTTTCATCTAAAAGCCATAAAGTAAAGTAGTTGACCGGATTTTTGGTTTGTGGAACTCTTAAACAAGGATGCTTATGAGATGGAATAACAGCTAGTAGTTGTGTGGGTTTAAGTTCTTCATTTCCACCGCTGAGGTTAAAACAATTGGAATATGAAGACTTTGGCTCTATAAGATCACACATTAAGTAAAAAGGATTTCTATACGACGATTGATGAATGTAACTAACTTGCATTTGTATCTCTTTTACTTGAGTTAAGGGTGGATCGAGATAAATTCTTGTTTCAGGAGTTAGCATAGTGATATTTAGAAACGTTGTATCATTCATTATTTTTTTTTTACTTAGCGTCTCTTCTTTTTAAATTGTTCCACAAAATATAGAACCACAGCTACTATCAGCAACCAAGCGTTCTTACCTAAAAATCCAATGACCTCACCGGCAGTCTTGAACAGAAAGCTCACGATCGCTCCCACCATACCCGGCAATATTTCACCAAGTTTCTTACCGATGGTCTTCAAACCGTTACCAACACCTTTACCCAATTTGGTTAGACCTTTAGAAAGATTAGAAACGATAACACCAATGACCACACCTACAGCACTCACAACGGCAAAGACTGTAAAACCGTACTTTTTGAATATGGACTTTACCCGCTCTCTTAATGGCAGTCTTTCTCTTATTGACTCGTTTCGTCTCTCGAGATCGGCTATTTGATCTTCGTTTGAGATTATCTGCTTTCTAACCATCTCTTCCAATTCATTAACCCTGGAGAGTAAACGATCTCTACTTTGTTCTACCTTTCTTAAATTGGACAGTCCCTTCTTATTTTTGTCGAGTTCATCTTTGTATCGATTTAATTCACTCAAAAGTTTCTCAGTCTCTGTTTTAGCTTCTATCTTCTGTTTAACAGCTACATCTAAATAGCTTTCATTTTCCGCGATTCTGGTTTGATGTCGTTCAATTACACCTCTTAACTCTTTTTCTTTATCAACATAGTATTGTATCTCATAAGTATTTGTTTTTACGGTTGCATCCAATCCATTAAGGGCAGCATTCAATTCTTTATTCTTTTCATTTGCTTCCTCCAATTGTGATACAAGCTCATCATTTCTTTCAAGAATTTTTTCATAACTAATACCCAGAGATTGTTTGATATTTTTTGGTAAATTATCATAATTGATTACCCCATCTTTATCAATCAATGTATGCTCTTTGGCATTACTCTGGTTACTCAATTTAACCTTCAAATTCCCATCCTTATCCCATTCTGCTGTAAATGGAGAATCCAAAGGGTTGAAATCGGGAAATATACGTTTGATATATTGTAGCGCTTCTCTCCTATCATCATATTTTTCATCTTGTTCTTTTACCTTATCTTTACCACCGAACGAGGTTTCCTCCTCCTCCTCCTCCTCATCAAGGTCAATTAGATTAGTGCTGGATGTCTTTGTGATTGGGCTCAAGTAAAATGTATCATCCCCATCATCACCTAGATCAGCTGATTTATCAAAAGGATTTTCTTTGTCTGGTATTTCTTGGTATTCAGCCATGATTTTTTACTTGTCTGTAAGAAATCTTTAAACTGGTCACACAATTAACTAAAAGAATTTACTAACCATATAACCCAATGCCAGCATACCACCACCTACATATACCATCTCCCCCATCTTTTGATTTCTACTAGGTCTATAATAATCAGAGAATTTTGGTTCATGTGTCTGACTATATAATTTCAAAGCTTCATCGGTATTTGAAATATTTTGTGAAGCTCGGTGTTTAGCATCCCGCTGTTGAGAGTACCAATCAATGAGATTCTGTCTATTTTCCTGGTATGTAGCATAATCTTTTTGATATTTTTCTATTGCCTTATCGTGTCTTATTCGCTCCGCATCTGTGTTATCACCTGAGAGATACTTTGCAAGATACGAACCACCAACGAACGTAGTCGCATTCAAAATAGCTCCACCAATCATCATTGCTATTGTCGCCATTTATTGATCAATATGTAAAATCTTTAAGTCGGCAAAATCTTTTGATCTTCTAAATAAGTTTTGAGGTACATACTACCGGACAGGACAGCGACCCATTTAGCATAGTTTGTAATACTTGAGGAGGGATCGTTGATGAATGATTCTTTCATAGCCTTTTTAGCTACGTATCCAACACCGGCAGCCAATCCGATAATGACTGCTGAATCGGTAACAGTTTTCACAAGTTTGTTTTCAGTTGACATGATTTTATTGTGGGTAGAGAAAATCTTTAAACTACTTTCCTCAGAGCATTACTATTTTAGGAATCTTTGATGGTGGTGGTTGGGTAGGAATATTTGAGGGTGGTGGTTGGGTAGGAATATTTGAGGGTGGTGGTTTTCTGTTTTTGTAGTACCTCATAAACATGTCAACTGCGGTAAACCCTATTCCAACAAGAGATAACACAGTAGTAAAAGATAGCTCTGGAATCCAAGCTTTAGATTCGCTTTCTGCATTTATATTTTCTTCCTGTTTAGTCTCCGCTTCACGTTTCATTTCCCTAGATAACGCTTCTTTAGCTCTTTTGTTATATTCTGCTAGTTTTTTACCGGCAGCAACCTTTTTAGGATCTTTCTCTTTAACAGATTTCTTATTTTTAGGAGGAGGGGGATCTATTGTAATTTGTTCAACAACTTCATCAGACATGATTATTTATTTCCCATAGTAAAGAATCTTTAAATCAGTTGTTCTCAGTAGTCTGCTCAGTTTTGTTGATTTTAATGTGCTTAGCAACCTGGAATAGTCCACTAGCAAGTGCTACCAATCTTCCGCCTTTTAATACCAAGAGACCTATAAAGTTTGTCAGTTCACGCTTAACCAACTCATCGTTTTGTAAGTCTTTGCTGAGCGCTTCGGTGTCATCTACAGGAACCAAGTAAGAAATGACATGAGACGCTGCTTGAAGAGCTGACTCTACTAATCCACTACTAACTTGCTTACCTAATACTGCCTGGTATCGATTATAATATTTTTCGACATCTTTTGATGTGAGTTTCTTGATATCACCTAGACTCATATCAACACCTAAATATTCCTTTGTATTCCCAAGAGATGCGAGAATAGCTAGTGATTCTTGTTTGATTTCAACATCATTATCTTTGGTCTCATCTTTTACCTCAGGCTGTTCTTCAATAAAATCTTCAACGCTTGTCATCTTTTAATTTTGTAATAATACATAGATTCTTTTAAATCACCGCAGGAATCTCTAAATAACATTGGAATGGATAACGTAAACAGAAACAGAGTCTAGAATATTTTTCAGTTTTCAGCATTTCTACAAACTTTTTACGGGTTTCAGAGTCTAAATCACCTCCATAATCTTCGAAAAGCATCTTCATCCCCTTTTGTGATGGATTATGGAATGTAACCACACAAGCTACATTTTCACGGAATGGTTTTGCTATGGATGTTAATTGCTGAGTGAGAACCCACACTGATAATCCATGATGCCTTCCAGAGAATGCTAGATCTCTAAACTTGTTCGAGCGTTTCTTTAGATCTTTCGATACAGCACAGTCGTCTAAAATTATTAGTGTATTAGTACCAGAGAACAAAGTTTGACAATCAGTTAATAACTCGTTAATCTCATCGCTGTTACTAGCATCTGGTGATAATACTAAGAAACGTTTATCTCCGTGATCAAATTTATGATAAGTCTTATTTTTAGCATAAGTCGGACATATGATAACAATGTATTCAAACACTTTTTTGAAGGGTCCTCGTAGCTGATCCGTGAGGTACTTTGTCTTTCCACAATTTGTTGGACCTGTTATAATGCAATGAAAAGGAACTTTTTCTCTCAGTTCTTCCATCTTTTAACTAATACATAAGTGATCTTAAGTTTGAATTCATGATCTCCATCAACGCGTCGGCTACCACAAACATGTGACAGGTTATATTTCCTGTTCCTCCAACTTTTCGTTTCATTTCAAGTTTTACTCCATCTCGTGTGTTGTTCAAGGCCATACCTCCTCCATGAATACTATTGTCAGGGTGAGTTCTCAAGTCAATCCATAGAGCAAACTTGTCGACATAAAAATCATTTAGCTTGACACCCTCTTTACCGAAAAGTTTCATTACCGAATCCCAGAAGTCTGACGGTTTCATTCCCTTGGAGTAGATACGGTTTGGCATGCCGTCAACGTTAATGTCGATTGATGTGATATTTGGATTTACAAACTTCTCAGAGTCTCGTGCTCCTCCCACGTATCTCTCTGTGAACAAGCACAATATACCTTTCATTGATCTCCTAGGTATATTAATATACTCGTTTATGTAACTGTCATTAGGTTTGGAGATGGTAAAAGTTTTGTGGAGAAGTACATTCTCGTAAAAGAATACTTTACCAACCTGATAAGCGACTGAGCCTCACTAGCTAAGTATTCACTTGAGATACAAGCATATTCCAACTCGAGGTTTTCGATTTTGTAAGTTGGAGTCTTGGTCTTGTCAGAATAAACAACAATATCTGAAACTGGGGCCAGTGTAATCTCAAAGATTAGTGAATGAGGTAACGCCTTTGGATAGAAAACCCCATGCTTGCTGAGAATAGGATGGTTGAGTGGGATACGGTACTTGGTGTTGTATACTGCTGCAAGAGCTACTTCCTTATCATTTCCTGAGGTTACCTTATCACCCGCATTTGTCCTAAGCTTCCTCATGTTTTCAGAAGAAATACCTTGTTTTATTCCATTCTGACGATCTTCAGCTGTTAAGTATAAGTCATGGTATGTTTGAAAGAGATCGTATCTTTGAGTATCCTGTAGTGTTTCTCCACCAAAAAGAACCCTTAGTCTGGATACAAGGTTACTGCCTACGTTATTCACAAGTGTGTTGTTAGCATGACCATCAACAGTCAAGTCAAATAGTAGAGATACACTTCCTGGGACAATCACTACATTCTGAGAAAGTTGTGGAATATTTATATATAGTGTTTCTTCAGGATTAGCGGATGAGGGATTGAGTGTAATTCGATTCAGTGACGATTCCGCTTTCAAACCGAGAGGCTCTAGTGGAATCCTGTTTGGGTTAATTTCTTCAGATATAGCTTGTGACATATTTTATTTTTAAAGATAGTCGGATTATTCTTTAAATGAGGAAAACATACTATTCCACTTATGGATATTGGAAAGGTTATTCTGCCATTCCTAAATTAGCTGAAAAAGCAAAAGTTAGTGAAGATGAGGCTAAACGATGGCTTGAGAAACAGGCGCTGTGGCAAATCTATCTACCAGCTCCAAAGTATATCCCTAGACCTCACTGGAATGTGGAAAAGCCTAATCAGATTCACCAAGCAGATCTATTATTTTTACCACATGATAAAGTTGGAAGAAAGACATATCGATATGCTCTGGTTGTGATTGATATAGCTAGTCGATACAAAGATGCAGAACCACTAACCTCAAAAGAATCAAACGAGATTTCAAAAGCCTTCAGTAAGATTTACTCTCGAAAGTTAAAATATCCTAAAACATTAATTGTTGATCCTGGTAAAGAATTCATGGGAGATGTAACAAAACTTATGAAAAAACATAATGTAACCATACAACGGTCTGAAGCTGGAAACCATAGAGCTCAAGCATTTGTTGAAAGAGTAAATAGAACATTATCAGAAAAACTATTTAGTCATCAATACGCACAAGAAATGATTAGTGATGATCGATCTAGAGTATGGGTGAAACGATTACCAGCTATTTTGAAAACTCTGAATAGTCAACCTACACGCATTACTGGTAAAGAGCCTGAGAAAGCTATAAGGCTGAAAGTGGTTGATATTGATCCTCCAAATTATAAGCGAGTTGTTGGACATGATGAGGTTAGACTACCGTTCGGTGTTAAAGTTAGATACTTACTTGCTCCGGGCGAACTTGAGGGTGGGGAACGAAGGCGTGCTACGGATCCTATCTGGAGTATTCAGGTTTACAATCTTTCTAGGAGTCTGGTGTCACCTAATCAGCCAGTGTTGTATTATTTACTAGATGGACCAAGGCGTAGTTTTGTGAGGGAAGAGCTTCAGTTTGTGCCAGACGATACTGAGCTACCACCTAATTCTGTGTTGAAACGATAATGTCCGTGGGCGAAAGTATGTATACCATCTTTACAAATGTGTCTCTTGTCATCAAATGGTGATAATGCTATCTTGTTAACAGTTTCAGTGTAAACATCATGCTTATGACTTCTGATTACATTCATCTGTCTCATCTGTGGTTCTTTATTGAATAGGCAATCCTTGTAGTTATCGAAACTGATGGTTTTCTTGACGACTGCCTCCTTCATTCCCGCACATTTCTTTTCTTCTGTACCTTCATCCATCCTGTAGGAGTAGAGCTTGGCCCGTAGACCCACAAATTCAGTTATCTGTTTACCACCAGCCTCATCTTTGAACATACCGATGACTTTCTTGTTTACACCTGTCTCGATACCCGATGGATGATCTTTAGGATAATTACTAGTATCAAACATGGATTTTACGTCTGAGCTAATATCCTTGTAGAAATCATCTGTTTCTATCTCATAGGTAAGACTGTCCGTATCTGTGAACAGCAACTTACCCCTTTCACCATATTTAGGCTTGATGTAATTGTAGTGAAAATCATACATTAATGTTTTACTTAGATCTAGAATGGACATGCCTAAGTAAACAGGTTTATCGAAGACTAACTTTGTTTTCTTCATGTGGATGGCCGCTAGATTCTCACAAAAGATGGTGCGATGCTGATAGTTCGGCTTTGATATTAATTTTTTCGCATCTTTTTCATTAGTAACCAATCGTACGTCCGCCCTTTTTCTAATGTTTTCCATGGTTTTCCCAAAGACGGAGTTATTCATAAGCTTGAAGAAATCTTTTTCAAAATCGTTGGCTGCTTTCGCTCTGAGGTTGGTATTCAAGTCGATGTAAGGCTTTAACCATGTAGACTCTTCGAATGTAATACCCCTATGAATCTTGGTGACTTTTAATCCAAGACTTTCGTAAAATTTCAGGGTTTCGTGGTGAACAACATACTTTACCTTATCGTTAAGGTTTGGGATCAATTTCTCAACCTTGTCAACCTCAAGTCTCTCTGGAGCTAGTGGATAGTCGTTGTGTAAATCATGAAGTCGTTGAGGATACACCAAATCAACCTCGAGTATGCATGGGAGATTTTTCCAACCCTTGAGTTCTTGGTTAGTCATCCATCTAAAACCGTGAGTAGGTAGTGGTTTACTCATTCCCCCACCGTATAAGTTGTTTGCGTCAAGATATTCGATATACTTTATAGGTAAGTTAGAATCAAAGTTGGTCATGTATGGGTTGTTAGCTTTACCATATCTAGTAGAGATCATAGATACACCTCCTCGAATGCCTTTCTCAACCATAAGTAGAATGTCAGGATCAGTTAGCAGCTCCAACTCCACTTTCGTTAACTTTAACGCAGCATCCCAGGCTAGTCCAGGCGCTGTGTAATACCAGGCAGGGTCCAATCCATAGTTTTCACTGCAAATATCTCGAAAGTTCTCAAAGACATCGGCCAACAGTAGTACATCTGACTCAAGATATAGGTCGTGATATTCCCTCATTGTTTTCATTTCAAAGTTTTCCCACACCTTTTTAGCATGTTGGTAGTTTTCTTCTGTTATGTCTGTGTCGTTAAGCTTTGAGTAGAATGCCTCTTTTGATGGAAGTTGGGTTGCGTTGAGTTTATCGAAGCTGTCAAACCAATCATATGGGAAAACACCTTTTCTCAACATCATATCCATCATATCTCCAAAATACTTTTTCGTTTCATCTAGGTTCTTATCTGTTGGAGAAAGACACTTATTTACAGGTAACAGACAATTCTTACACTTTTCACATTTAGTAAGATTATTAACTAAACTGTCAAGGCTAGTTGCCATAAATTTAAATGAATCGATGAATCTTATGTCTCGCTTCACATCAACCTGCTTACCGTCTTTGTTTGTAAAGGTGTCAACTACAATCTGTTTTGTGAAAGAAATATACTTTTCCTCATTATTAGGTATACAGTTTATTTTGCCTTTTGATGTACCAAGGTTTTTGATAAATAGATGTGAATCATATCCAGATAGATTGTGAAAGATTACTCGGAAGAACTTTGGAATTTTATACTTTAAGTTGCATTCGTTATGAGCTGCTCCTCTATACTTTCCTGTAAGGTGGCAGTGGTCTAATACCTTATCTTCTCCTAATTCACCCTCACATATGTGGCAGTTAGTAGCATTTTTATAGTCGATTTTATTCTTTTGAGTCATCTTTACCTTCTTATGGAATTTGAACCTATTGTAAATTTTCTTAATATCTGACTCTAAATTTTCTATAAACATCTGTGGGATATCTTCGTCTGAGGATTCAGCAGTGTATCGTACAAGCTTGGGTTGAAATATGTTATCGTCAAAGCACTTTATAAAATAGCAGTAGCCTGATGCTTTGTGCTTCTGGTATTGTTTAGTAAAGCTTCTACTTTCATCTGGAGAGCAGGGGTGTATTTTCTCTGTAGAGCTCTCAAAGTCGGCATAGACAACAAAGGGGACTCGCATTTTTCTAGTATAATTTTTAAAGTAAGTATGAAGGGGATTTCCATCTTTATCTAAAGGCATTTCAATCTTGACCTCTTCTTTTGTAGTGCAATATTCAAGATGTTTTTCTAATGAGGTCTTTGACTGGAATGAGTTGAGGCATCTATGGCAAAATGTGCGTACGTGTTGGTGATTATTTACTTGGGAGGATAAAAGTTTACTCATATTCTTTATCCAGCAGTAGTGATTTGTTTCATCGTTTGATATGAGAAGTAAGTTAATCACATGACCTCCTCGTTTCTTACTTATTTTTAGAGGGTATACATAACCTTCATATCCGTAAACGTTAATCGCATAGGGGTTTTGCTTTTCGAACTTATCAATCTGTTTTAGTGAAACGGGGAACTCTATTCCTGACCAGTCAAAATTATTTGAGTTTTCTCTCATTTGTTTGTTTAGTCTTTGAGCATCTTTCTCTTTAGGAAACACGGCGGAGGTTACTGCCCACTTGAAACACTCATGATCCTTCTCATTCTTAACGTTGATAATTGCCTTCTTGGATGCTAATTTTGATGGTAGTGGAATATAGGAACTTCCAGAAAGCGGTTCAAATGGGTCGATGTTGATATCAAAGTATTCCACTTGATCAAACTGCCATCCAGAGCCTTCATTCTGAAACTGTTGGATTGATTCAAGTAGACGATTTGTCATAGTATTGAACGAGTCAGAGAAATCGGTTGACTTAGTAATCGTTTCTACGGTTGAATGAAAGTATCCTGAGTTTTCATCAATCTGTCCAGTAGCAGGATTCTCTTTTATGAATTTACAGGTAAAGATGAGCTTTGTTTTTATAGGCTTCTTTTGCTGATTAATGAGATTCAGAACTTTTGGTTTGATGTTATTGATAAATGTCTTAGGATCATACCCTTTCTGTCCATCTATCCTGTAGGTTTTTAGATACCCCTTCAACGCTGTTTGATGTTCTTTTGGAGTGAGGCGGTTGAATATGCGGTTAAACTTTTCCTTCAGACTTTCGACTCGTTTGTTTACAGTCTTTTTGATAGGTTCTGGGACAAAAGATATAATCCAATCTGCGAACTTGTTAGTCTCTTTCTTTAGCGGTTTGATAACTCTGCTTGCTAAATGTTTAAGTGATGTAACAGGTTGGGAAGGTTTGAGAATAGGAACATTAATCTCAGGTATCGGTTCATGTGAGGGAGTAGGTCTTTGCGGCTGGTTGGGGATATTTTTTCTAGGGGCTGGAATGGGTCTTTGCTGCTGGTTGGGGATATTTTTTCTGGGGGCTGGAATGGGTCTTTGCGGCTGGTTGGGGATATTTTTTCTGGGGGCTGGAATGGGTCTTTGCTGCTGGTTGGGGAGATTTTGTCTGGGGGCTGGAATGGGTCTTTGCGGCTGGTTGGGGATATTTTTTCTGGGGGCTGGAATGGGTCTTTGCGGCTGGTGGGGGATATTTTTTCTGGGGACTGGAATGGGTCTTTTCTGCTGGTTGGGGATAGGTCTTTGAATATTACCCAGAGCTTCAATGAGTTCGGCTTTACGCAACCGATAATATCCTTTAATACCCTGCTCTTTGGCAAGGACTTTCAATTGTTTCACTGTTTGGTTCTCCATCTATTATTACTACATATGTATTTCTTTAAACCTTAAATTTAATTTTATTTTTTGGTGCGATTCAGTAAAGGTAAAGTTGACATAGGTTGGAGAGGAGGAGGAGTAGGATTTGCGATAGGATCAACTTTTTTGATATCAACTCAATAACAAATTTGTAATTTGCGCTAGAAATTTGCGCTAGAAATTTGCGCTAGGATCGGCCTTATACATCTACTACAGTCAATAATTACTGTTACTTTCTTGCCAAATGAATATTGAAAGCAAACCGGCATAGTCTTCCAGAGTTGATCTCTTTCTGGCCAGAAAATTAGTGGGGCCAGGCGAACGTCCATCACTATAATCCAACACGAAAAAATCCTTGAAATGGTGGTGACGTTCACCCCAAATCGAAATGCAAGTTCTTGAAAGGGCATATTAAGTCTCAATTTCATCAGTACTAACACAAATTCCTGGAAATTATTTAGTGTTGTGGACCGTCGAGGAACATGAGGTGCCACATGCTGGAAGGTTGTAATTAGGATTTCTTTGGTGGGTAAACCGGTGTAAAAGCCAATTTTGTCGTCTGTATCGAAGAAATCAATGTCTGGGGGTGAAAAACGATTCGGTCTCTGGAATAAATAATCAAACTCTTCTGTCTGGGTTTCTTCATCAAGCATTGTTGCCTGTTCAATTTCCGTGGCATCTTGCCCGATTACTTTGTTATCAAATTCTTCCGTCTGGGTTTCTGCATCAACAAGTGTTGCCTGTTCAGTTTTTGTGGCATCTTGACCGCTCTCTGTGTCCATCGTGGTTTGAACATAACAATCTGCTTCGAAATCCTGGCACAAATTGTATGTTACCTCTTTGTGAACATCTTCATGATGTGATAGTTCCTCATCAACGAAGTTTATTTCGGAGACAGGCTTGCCAGTATCATGGAGGGCTCGCCGTTTTTCTGCGACCTCGTGCTCTTGTTGTTCGATGGCACTCTGCCTTCTCCTCTTTGCTCTCTCAGCTCTTGCTACTGATGCTTCCATCTTCTCGATTGTGTTTGTATTCTTCGTATGCCCAAGATTAAGAGTCGGCACCCAGTCAATATTAAATTTATCCCACGATTGTGCAGGCTTTCCTGAAACGAAATGTCGGCTACATACCCTTTCGTTTTGAAGCTTTAGTTCGGTCAGATCATCTCGCCTTATCGCAGAAATCCATCGCATTCTTCTCTCTCTCGTGAGCTCTTCCGTTTCGTTGCCTTGATGAGTAATAATTGCAGGAATTCGAAACGTGGCAACCGCTTTCCCTTTTCCAGTTTTTCGTCCACAATCAACCATAGCGCAAAGCACCATAGTGAAATGACTAAAATGAAGAGATTTGTTTACATTTGAGGGACGCCAACATGGTGGACAAAGAAAAATCACGTGACTGTTGTCACGTGCGTGCAAACCAAGAATACTCCACACAACGTTAAGTCTCGATTTCGACAACAAGTTTAATTCTCAAAAACTGTTATGCGTTTATTGTCTATATCTACAACAGCTTAATAGCTCTGTATCATCGTTTTGACATTCTAAAACAATGTAAGATTCGTCATCAAGGTCAGCCGAACTACGGTTTTGGATTCGAAATATTCTCTAAATTAATTCATGCATTGACAGTGTCAAAACCTAAATCTCACAAAATCATTTGAGGGAGTTTTTAATGTTTTTTTTTCTCTTGTCTACAAATGAGTTAAACAAATCCAGAAAAATGAAACGTTCTAGACTTAGTTATACTAGTTTCACCAAAAAATTCTAGCCAAAAATTGCTGGTTCGATTAAATGCCTTGTTGTCTCAGGCTTGGGTTGTTTGTGTTTACGCCTTTGCTTAGCACGGTTTCTCCAGAGAGGAGTAGCGGGCTACAGCATTTTCGTACAGCTCAACCACGTTGTAATCGTCCTGTTGACTCGTTATCTCAATGCAGTGGTCCACAAAGTGGTAAAGTGGCATCTCGACATTCTTGTTGGGTCTGACATATAAATGAACAGATTTGCATTAAGTGAAACTGCTGTGTGTATAGGCATCTTAAAGCGCTCGAAATTCGAACCACAAAAAATGAATGCCCGCGGCTACAAACTTGACAAACTATTTCACTAGCTTTGCCTGATTTAAAAGTGGCTTTGCGCAGTTTTGAAGGTAACTGGTTAAACAAAGAGAGAACGAAATTAAAAGAGGGATGATTCAAGTGCGCGTGGGCCTGAATGAGTGTCATGCTCCAACAACGAACATCATTACAATAAATACTTTGCCTTTACAGTCAAGACCAGAGTCAATGAGTCAAGGACAGAAAAAGGATAATAGAACAACCATTTTCTGTCTGAGAATGAAAACTAAGCTGCGAGCTGTTTATAAATTCTTAAAAGATGTAAAGAACAAGTTCATCTTTTGATCATAAACGAATGCTCTTTGTCCACCGCCGCGGCTATGCAGGCTCCAGTTACCCATTTGTCCCCCTTGCACTATCATGTTAACAAATTCCCTATCATGTTAACAGGTCCTTTTGGATATAATTTAATAATATGAGAAGTAATTTTTGTTTCTATCTATTTTTATAGATTACAATGTTGCTGCTCACTATCCATGCCCACCGTCAACGGAGCTAGAAATCCGAACGTTATATTTTCTGTTTTAGAATCTTGTTCACCAGTGTTTACAATGGCCGCCCATAAATTCAACAACCAGAAAGACATTACTGATTACTCTCAGATGGCAACCACTTAAAATAGTTAGTTAAGTTGATTGAGCCGAGTTATTTAGTTGTCACGGCACATTAGAACTTACTTAAAAATGGTCTTAAAGTCACATCGGTAATGGCCGCCTCCTTTCAGCAACAGAGACATGATAATGTCACCCCTCAGGAATCCATCACGTTTAAACATTACCTCAGTTGAGGGCTCCCATTTCACTGTTCGTTTCTGCATCACTGGACCATTAGGTGGAAAATTCGCTCCCATGAAGTGAATGTCATAATTGAAGGTGTCGCCATCCACGCTATTAAGAGAGACGTGAGAGCACACAAAGAAACTGAAGCGATTTTATTAAGAAGCATGGTTACCAATGCCATTGAGTAAAACTGAACGCCAGCCCACAAATAACTTCGCAAATAAGCACTGTCACAAGAGGTAAACGTGATTGAACTTCCCACAATTTAGGAATCAAGAAAAAAAACACGAACGTTAGGGCCAAGCCAATTGATCGATGAATAATCGATAAGGACACACAATCACAACAGTACTCAAATTCAAACTTAAATATAACAACCATGCTATCTTGATCTATTTGAAGTGAGTCACTATACTAAGTTGTTCCCTAAGGTAGATATTGGTTGTAAATGTTGCCAACCTGATGTGGCTTGTCGCAGTGCAAACGCCTCCGTCTTCAAAAGTCATAGTCCTTTGCCAGGAATAGCCGCCATTTGGACCAGAACAGGTCTGCTTGAAAATATCTGGTATTTCCTTTGGGTAGTTCACGAATGCCCTGTTGCCATAGTGAACTATCGTTGTCAGGATATCATAAGAGAAAGGCAGAGGCCCGCCTTCCACCACTGTAAGGGTTAACTCCTGTGATCCCCTACAAACAAAGAAACAAGAAATTGACTAAGAAAACGCACAACTCACAATACAATGAAGAACGTCTCTGGAATTAATGACGCTATAAATCTATTTCGTATTCCTTCTTTGATCACGTCTCAGTTTGATTTAATAACTGCAGAATGCTTTCGCTTCGTTGTAAGTTCAGAGATATCCTGTATTTTCAATAACTTATCTCATTTCAAAATCAACATTGTATCTCATAGTTTATCGCTAACACTGTACAGTTAAGTGGACAGTTAGGCCCAAGAGTTGTGTCCATTGGTGGCATGTAACTCTAGAAATTTATAATATATTTATTATCAATTAAAAGAAAAAAAGCATTGTAGCTAATACCTTTAGTAATGGACATATTTCTAGCTAAAGGAGAATACAAAGAAAAGTTGTTCTTTACAAAAATGAAGACTCCCACGTTATTTTTTTACCTCAATGAACGTAGCGGATAGAGAAAACGATTCCCGTAAGGAACTTACGATCTCAGACCAATGTTCGATAATCATACAGCGCAACTAGCAACATCAAACATTCCATTGAAGCGTCTCGTAAATGTAGCTTTTCAAAGAAATCAGCATTGATTAAAAACCGAACGCAATTATCAAACATTTTCAAACTTTACTTACTCGTAAGGCTTGCCTTTTCCCTTCCCATCGATTTTAAATGGGTGCCCGTTAACAACGCCCACCAACGTAAGCTTGATTTTCATTTCCTCTTTGAGTGCACTCTGTAAATTGAAAAAACGGAGAAACCGGGTGAAAGTAGGATGGCTATAAGGGATTAAGTCAACAAATACACTTAACGCAAAACAGCAACTTTCTCTCCTGTTCAATATTTACCATGCTGGTAAAAGTAAAGTAAATGTTATATTTCACAGCTCTTCTCTTGTTCCTGATCCTTCCTCTTACAAATAACCGAGGTAAATGGGAACTCGTGTCTGAGGGCTCAGCTTTAAGACTGTGGAATTCCACTCTGGCGCCAAGCGCTTCGTGTTGAAATGACGCATCATTAGGCACAAACAGAGGAATAAAGTTTGGTTCATGAACTTATATAGACAACGCGGCTTTATTTAACATTCCTTCAGGTTACAGTCGAACCTATCCAAAAGGGCCACTATAGCGAAAGAGCAAATTGGCCGTTGTAGAGACATGGCCGTTGTGGTGAGATGCAAAACACGGTGTGGAGCGGGGTAGAGGGTACTTGGGTAATTTTTTTATAAACCAGAAACCAAAAGTCAGTGTTGAGAAGTAAAATGTTCACAAAACAAAACGAGTTGGGCACAGTAAGCATATCAGTATGCATAAAGTTCACTCGTTGTAATTCAGGCATTTTATTATCTCTTTACTGAGTTAGAATTGCGTCTGTTCATATGACGTTGTAAGCCGCGAGGCAATTTGTCTTCAATTTGGCAATGCAATCACCAGACAGACGAATGTTGTTAAAAGTTATTAGTCTGGAAAGCTATTAGAACCTCACTAGTTTTATAAATGTACAGTGTATGTTTGACTCCTCCTGCAAACAAGTGGGGCAACGTTTCTTTTTTTTCTTTCAAACAGATACAGTCTTCATGCTCTCCGAGCTACATATCTGTCTTCAGTCTTCCTGTCACCATTTCGCTCGAAAAGATAATTTACTGGCCGCTTAATAGAGATAAAAAAACCACTAAATAATGACCTTGCGACAACAAAATGGTGGCCACGGTCGCTTAATGAAAGTGGCCGTTGAATAGAGGTATCAATGATTATCATTTAATGGCGTATTAAAAATAAATCAGACAAGTAATTTAAATTCCCCGACACCGCTTTTTAGATCAATGGTGTATTATATATGGATCACTATTTTAGGAAAGCTTTTTATATCTTGCCTTAATATGCCGGATACCCACAAATACTGACAAATCTGTCATTCTCGTACTCGAGGCAATAGAATTGTCACCCACGCGGAAAATAAATATGCATAAAAGAAAACAGACTTCATGAACTTTTATAGACAACGCAGCTTTATTTGACATTCCTTCATGTTACAGTCGAACCTATCCAAAACGGCCACCATAGGGAAAGAGCAAATTGGCCGTTGTAGAGACATGGCCGTTGTGGGGAGATGCAAAACACGGTGTGGGGTGGGGTAGAGGGTACTTGGGTAATTTTTCATAAAACAGAAACCAAAAGTCAATGTTCAGAAGTATAATGTTCACAAAACAAAACGAGTTGGGCACAGTAACCATATCGGTTTGCACAAAGTTCGCTCGTAGTCGTGCAGGCATTTTATTATCTCTTTACTGACGGAGTTAGAATTGCGTCTATTCATATGACGTTGTAAGCCGCGAGGCAATTTGTTTTCAATTTGGCAATGCAATCACCAGACAGACGAATGTTGTTAAAAGTTATTAGTCTGGAAAGCTATTAGAACCTCATTAGTGTTATGAATGCACAGTGTATGTTTGACTCCTCCTGTAAACAAGTGGGGCAACGTTTCTTTTTTTCAAACAGATACAGTCTTCATGCTTTCCGAGCCACATATCTGTCTTCTTCTTGTCACTATTTCGCTTGAAAAGATAATTTACTGGCCGCTTAATAGAGATAAAACAAACAATAAGTAATGACCTTGCGACAACAAAATGGTGGCTGCGGCCGCTTAATGAAGGTGGCCGTTGAATAGTGGTATCGATGATTATCATTTTAGTGAATAATAATTCGTGATTTTAGAAAATGGCCGTTTAACGGCGGGTGGTCGCTTAATAGATGGCCGCTTAATAGAATTCGCATATAATTTTCTTTTGGCCGTAATTTGATTTGGTTTGTCTCTGGCTTTGTCTCTGTATGGAGCTTCGAATTAGCTGCTTCGAGCATGCAACAGGAGCCCATCATCATCATATATCTGAGTTTCATCGTCATACTCTCAAGAACAAAGGGTAAATGTGACCATTTTAGGAATTCTGTACCAAGACGCGAGTGTTTAGCGCAATAATTGCATCTATCACGTCATTAAGTTGTAATTAAATCGTCTTCGTGTTAACAAAAGCAAAGATGATTGCTTTACTTCATTTTGTGCTTCTATTAAACTTATACACAGTTCATCCTTTCTCACAATTCAATTTAAACTTTTAATGTCGAATGTAGAATTTAGATTTATCATTAACATTAGATGTTTCAGATTTAAAATTAGATTTGTTTGGTCTGAAGTCTATCATTTGAAGTAGCCGCTTTTACGTAACAATACATTCGTCTAAGTTTAAAAGCGCAGACCCTCAATCTAGAAAAGAACAAAAATTAATAAACCTTATTCCTCTCTTTGTGACCAACTGAGCGTGATTTCAAGACAAACAGCTTGGCGCCAGAGTGGAATTCTACAAATGTATATAAGGCTCAGCCCTAAGAGATGAGTCTCCATTCACCTCGGTGATTTTTAAGAGGAAGGATCAGGAACACGAGAACAGCTGTAAAAGTTACCATTTTACTTTACTTCTACCAGCATGGTAAGTCTAGAGAAAGTTGCTATTTTTCACTACATGTAGCTCTTGTCTTAATCCCTTAAAGTAATTCGAGTTTAACCCGCTTTCACCCAATTTTAAATTTACGGAGTGCATACAAAGAGGAAATGAATATCAAGCTTACATTGGTAGGCGTTGTGAACGGGTACCCATTTGAGATCACTGGAGACGGAAAAGGCAAGCCTTACGAGTAAGTAAAGTTTGAAAATGTTTAACAATTGTTTTCAGTTTGTAAGCAGTGCTGATTTCTTTGAAAAGTGCTTCAACTACAAGAAACCTCCATGCAATACTTGATGTTGCGAGTTGAACTGCAAATTATCGAACATTGATCTGAGATCGTAAGTTTTTTTACGGGAATCGTTTCATTTCTTTGCGCTAGGTTCGTTAACGAAAAATAAGTAAAACCATAACGTGGGAGTCTTGATTTTGCGATAAAAAACAGTTTCTTTGTATTCCTCTTTGGCTTTAAATATTTCCTCTATTTAATGAAACATAACAGCTAACATGCTTGTTTCCTTTTAATTTATGAGTATGACGATTTGAAGTCTCCAAAATCTGATTTTAAGGACAGGTGAACAACGGGAATTAGGCTGTTCAGTTAATTTTGGAATTTTCTCGAGTTACATACCACTGAAGGACACGCCTGTTGTTCTTAACCCTCCATATGTATGTTGGCGATAAATAAAAATAGTAACCTCTTGATGTTGAAGTAAGACAAATTTTTGAAACAACAGGATATCTCTGATTTCATAAGGAAGCGAAAGCGTGCTGCATCTACTAGATCAGAAGAGACAATCAAAGAATGAATTAAGCCAAGTATATTTATAGCGTCATTGCTTTAAGAACGCTCTGCATTGCGTCTGAGCCTTGGGTTTTCTTGGTGAACTTCTCGTTTGTTTCTTTGTAGAGGATCACAGGATTTAAAACTTACTGTGAAGAAAGGCGGGCCTCTGCCTTTCTCTTATGATATCCTGACAACGATAGTTCACTATGGCAACAGGGCATTTGTGAACTACCCAAAGGAAATACCAGATATTTTCAAGCAGATCTGTTCTGGTCCTGATGGCGGTTATTCCTGGCAAAGAACCATGACTTATGAAGACGGAGGCAACATTAATCAATGATTTTTACTTTAGAGAAAAAAATTAGAAAGCAATAAAATAACATAATTTGTACATGTTACCTTACATACTCCGTGGAGAAACGTTCCACAATCATGAAAGAAAACACGGCAAACGTTAGGATCAAACCAACAGATCTGTAAATAATCATACTTATTGAAGTATTCAGATCTTAACTTAAACCCTCGTGCCTAGTTTTGTAGAACCATCAGAAGAGAAATGAAAACAGAGCTTATATGTCCACTTCTTTTGTGAACTGGGGTTTTTACTCAATTGAACTGGTAACCATGCCTTTTGATAAGATCTTTTCAGTTTCTCTGTGTGCTCTCACTTCTGTCTTAACAGTATGGACCATGACACTTTCCATTATGACATTCACTTTATGGGAGCGAATTTTCCTCATTACGGTCCAGTGATGTAGAAAAGGACAGTAAAATGGGAGCCATCAACTGTTTAAACGTGATGGATTGCTGAGGGGTGACATTGCCATGTGTCTGTTGCTGGAAGGAGGCGGCCATTATCGATGTGACTTTCAGAAAACTATTTATAAGTAAGTTCTTATGTACTGTGATCAATAACTCATCTTAATCAACTTAATCAATTATTTTAAGTGGGCGCCATCTAAAACCAATCAGTATTGTCTTTTCGGTTTCTGGATTCACGGGCGGCCATTTTTGAAGATTTCATGGTAGTTAACAAGATCCTAAAGGAAAAAAACGTCAACGTTCGGATTTCAAACTCCCATAACGTTTGGTAAGGATAGTGACCGCTGGAAATTCGATCTATAAAAATGGATAGAGGCTAAAAAGAATTTTCAGATCATGTAATTACATCCTATGGGACCTCTTAATATGATGTGGCATGGGGCACAAATGGGTAAAGGAAACTGCATAGCAGTGGTGGACAAAAAGCTCGCGTTTATCATCAAAGGATGAACTTTTACCTTACATCTATTTAACATTTATAAGCAGCTACAGCTTTTTAATCTTAGACAGAACTTGGGGACCATTTATTTTTTAAGGGATGGGGGGGGGGGCTGGTGGGAATTGAGGGGGGGCCACGCGAAAAAAATGGCTTCAAAGGGGGGGCCACCCCAAAAAAAATGAAGAAAAAAGGGGGGTCAAGCGAAAAAAAGGGAAAAAAGTGGTATGAAGTTTAAATAAATTGAAGAGAAATTCTCTTGCTTTATTCACGAAATATAAACATCTTTTCTAGGTGGCCAAGGGGGGGTCATCCCAACCCTTTTGAAGGGGGGTCATGTGAGAAAATTTGCAAGCTGAGGGGGGTTACTCAATTTCCCACTGACACTCCCCCAAATCCCACAAGCCCCCCCCCCCCATCCCTTAAAAAATTAACCGTTCCTTGGTTATTTATTTTCTTTTTTTTCTGTCCTTGACTCAGTGACTCTGGTCTTGACTGTAAAGGCAAGTTTTCTTGGTGGTGATTTTTGTTGGAGGAGCGTGACTCACTTAAACCCACGAGCACTTGAGTAATCTATCTTTTAATTTCGTTCTCACTTTAGTTAACCAGTTATCTTAAGGCTGTGCAAAGCCATTCTGAAATTAGACAAAGCTGGTGAAATACTGAGTCTGTCGAGTTTGTAGTCGCGGGCCCTTATTTTTTTTTAACAAAAATTTCAAGCGCTTCAAGATGCCTATGCACACAACAAAGTGTCACTGATGCAGTCTGTTGAATTCTCTTTTAGACTCGACAAGGATTTGAACCTGCCCGATTACCATTTTGTGGACCACTGCATTAAGATAGTGCGTAAAGAAGACCCTGATTGCAACGTGGTTGAACTGCACGAAGACGCTAAAGCCCACTACTCTCCGCTGGAGAAAGATAAGGAAGCAAAGGCGTAAAGCCAAGCAACCTAGGAAGGCAACAAGGCATTTAATCGAATGGCGTTTTTGAATTCTTGGTTCTGGATTTGTTATTGAAACTAGATCTAGACAGCTTCATTTCTTCATTTTTAGATTTGATTTACTGAGTTGTAGAAAAAAAAACCTTCAAATGACGCATTTAACTTTTGTCACTATCAATTCAATAATTTGTTTACCGTTGTTTCAAAGCTATTTCGTGTAAGCTTGAGAAACGAATCCTACATTGTTTTTGAATTTCAAGAAGAGTATACAGAGGTTTGAAGCTGTTCTAGATCATGCATAAAAAGTTTTTGAGAATTAGCCTTGTTGTCGAAATCGAGAATAATTTACGTTTTGTGGAGTTTTGTCATTATAAGTAACTGGTCAACTGAAGGGTGAGTTGCTGGTTTATGTAATCAAGAGTGCAATTGTTACATTTTTTTCCGTTTTCTAACTCTTGAGGTACGGAATAAGAATGAGATAAAACTACTCATACAGACCATTTTTGGCCTCTTCTGACAAAGTGCGATCGCTCGAGTGAAAACGCAAAAACGCAAAGGTGCACAGTTAATCAAATACTTAAATTGATCCGAATTTCCCATAATGACGTAAGTCATTTATATTTCAAGATGGCGCCCAGATGATATTAAGTTGATACAAGGCACCTTTAAATGCACACGCAAAAGATGCAACATTTGCCCTTTCATTCACTGCTTAGACAAAGTAACAGTACCTAAGCGATCGATTAAAACCACAGACCGCTTTACATGTATTTCCGCCAATGTTATTTATTGCATAAAATGCACCTTATTCAAGAAGATATACATCGGCAGGAGAGGAAGTAGATTTGTGGCGTTTTCGCGAACATCTGCGTGACGTCGAAAGAAATAACAAAGATGCATCTAAACCAGTAGCGCGACAATTTAATCTGTCAAACCAATCCACTCATAAATAAATAAATCGTAAATTTTCTCCAGATGTATATATACAGCGATGTCTTAAAGAATGAAACATCCAGGCGCGTGGGCAAAGTTCCATGACGAACGTGTGGGTCGGGCGTGGTCCAAGACAGTATTAGGACCATTAGAAGGGTATTCAAGATGGCCGTAAAGCAGGAGGCCGTCAAGGCTGCAAAAGCGACGACCGAGAAAGCTGCAAAGGTCGTGGTGGATAAAGGAGGGGATAAGATCCGACAACTACTACGGAAAAAGCGTCCACCCGCCGGGGTACCAGTTCAAAGACCGCCTGCGGAATTGTTAAAGCGCCAAGTCAACCAAGACGCTTACCAAAAGCTGAATCGGATCCTGGCGAACAAGCTCTGAATAATTTCCCTATAGATATATACCATGTTCAGAACCTCAAAGCATATCGAACCAAGCGGTACTATTTCTTATTTACGTAAATCATGCTCAGTTTATGTCAGGGCTAATTCATTTAGGGATGTATGCCGATGATATGAACATCCTAGTCTCTCATAGGGATATTAATACCTTACATATCATTACATATTATTACATTATTATTATTATTATATATATATATATATAGCATGCTCGCATGTATATATATAGCATGTATATATATATAGCATATATATATATATAGCATGCTCGCTAGTTCTCTAGTTTGAGCACTCTGGCATGACTTAAATGATACCACAAGTGTGGTTTCGTTTGAGGTGGCTATATAGCCATACCTCCATCCTAGCATCAGCACTGCACTGATGAGGCCCAGAAGGCCAAAACAGTACTGTCTGCAGTTAGTTATATATATATATATATATATATATATATAACTAACTGCATATATATAGGCACTGCAACTGATGAAGGTCATTGACCGAAACGTCTATTTTTATTAAATTTTTAAACTTTTTTTAGATTTTTTACTGTATATATATATATTTTTTTCGCTCGAAGTTGTCCGTCCTCGTTTTCCACAATTGCCTACAAATTTCATTACTCGAGGTTTGGACTACGAATCCTTTTGGATCCTTCTGGCGTGTGGCATCCCTGTTGGCTCGAAGCATCATAACTTTTTATATATATATATATATATATATATATATATATATAAACGTTCTTCTTGAAGTCACTTTAACCAATGTCATAATGAATGTACCGGTATTCTCTGAATTAAATTGTTCATTTTTTTCTTATCCTGATGTCGCAGTTTCAATTGTCCTAACAGTATTTCACATCCTTCACACTACATACACTTCTCTTGAACTCAGAACTTCCCTTTAAAAATAACACAATAATTGTAGAAATGTTCCAAAAACACGCTTTGAAAATATACCAAGGGGTTAGAGCATAAATAAACAGTTGCCACCATATCTCCTTCCAAATACCACCATCTTTTTACTACGGAAATATCCAGAGGATCTTGAACTAACCTGATTTTCTGCTTACCCCTCCTCTATTCTAAACCACTTCCCCTGGCCAGCACTCACTTTCACATTGAAATTTCTAGTTTACCCTATATTGTATTTCAGTATGGGGATCGACATATCAGGGTAATTTATTCTGTTATTATTCTACAAAAGAAGATAATAAGAATACTTTCTAAATTTCTGTCGATTCTTACACTGGGTTTTTTTTAAAGAACAGGAGATTTTGAAATTCTCTGACATTTATTTATACCAGATAGGTAAAAGTTGTGTCTATTTAAAAGAGGTTTACTTCCTAATTATTATCGTGATATGTTTATTCTTGCAAGCCAGTTACAATCGCATTAAACTAGAAATTGCAACCTTTTTGCATACCTCTCTGTCGAACTAATATACGAAACTTCTCAATTCGGTTTCAAGTTTTTCAATTCGTTAATTAAGTCCTGAAATTCAAAACAGTGAAACTCTGTTTGTTTGGCAAATACGTATACTCTTTATTGAGCTACATACTTCTTCTTTCGTCTTCTTTTCTTGCTTTTAAAATAATACATTTCATACCTTAGGCTGTCCCCATAATTTGTATGATGTACCCTATATTGTAAGGAAACTTATACGTAGTTCATATGCCCCCGGCTTCTATATAGGCTTCCTTGTCATTACCACCTTAAACACTGGTAGTCTATTGTCTTTAAATTTCTAGTGTATTGTGTTATAGTTTTTTTTTTCTTTTCTTTTGGGGTTAATGGAAAAATAAATGAATGAATGAATGAAATTATATGCATTGTTAACGAAATATAAAACATTTGTAGAGATTCTATTGTTTAGATACTCGATCGTGATTGGGTGATTTGTGGGAAGGTTTGTTCGAGTGTCCTTGGTTCGCGTAGTCGCACTGTAAAACATTAAAACAATTAAAAGACAAATTTCACAGTAACTCAGGGATTGAGGTCTCATTGACAGGTGTGTGTGTGTGTGTGTGTGTGTGTGTGTGTGTTGTGACGATATATATTTTAGGGTAGTTCTGGAAAGAACTGTTGTTGGTGACTGACGTTTCGACAACCTGAGCGGAAGTCATCTTCAGAGTCAAGTGAATAATGACCAAACACCGACCTATTTGACAAACAATAGACGGATCGAAACCGACCAATGACTGGTAACAAACTTTACACGAGTCTTTCAGCCAATACCATCATGGCTAAACTGACCAATCACGTTTAACAGACCAGACTTATAACATCATCGTCTGACAAACATTATTCACTTGACTCTGAAGATGACTTCCGCTCAGGTTGTCGAAACGTCAGTCACCAACAATAGTTCTTTTCAGAACTACCCTCACCCGGACGATCAAACTATACGAACTACTGATACTCCTGGGTTCAAACCTTTTACTATATATATTTTAGTCTACTTTAATTATAGTGTAGTCTGGCGCGAAATCAATAAGAAATATTGACGACCTTGGCTTGTTGATTATCCCTTTCACTTTTGCTTTACGCGGGAAACACCTCTCCTGTTTCCACCTGCTCTTTAAGTCGCCTTCTAGATTAACAACTAGTAACGCTATAAGGTAAGCGCTAAAACGACTAACAACACTATTAGATAAGTGTAAATCCTGCTACAATTTTAGGCTTGGGTCAACTTTTCACAGCTCCCAGATTTGCCTCTATCCCTAGCTAATTAACTATTCTACCTGCCAACCAATTAAACGTACTAGCCCTTCCTGAATTATTACTAAGGGTATGACTTGATCGTTCCTCATATTTCTTATTGGTCCCGTTGTGTCAGATTCACACATAGAGTCTCGTTACGGATGTTGATTTAATGAATAAATAAGTAACTTAGATAATTTCCTGTAAAGAGGCTGTAAAACGAGTAACGCATTGTGAAATAAACGAGATTAGCCTTGTTGTGAAGAACGAGTTGAGCTCCTTGTCAAGATCCCAGTTGCCGGGGGTACCTCTCTGCTGCTAGCGAGGAAGAAGTACTTCCCCCAACAACAATACCGGTACAGTGTGTGTGTGTGTCATGGGGTGGAGTGGTTCGTTGGAACGCATAAGGTAAATCTTTGGAAAATTGGAAAAAAATTGTCAGGTTAGCCTGGGTAAAACTAATCAAACGTAAACAGCTACTGTTTAATTAAGGATTGGCCCTAATCAACTTACTTTCAAACGACAATAGAGGAAGTGAGAGATGTGTGACGGTAGGGGAGGGATAAGCAAGAGGTTGACTAAAGAAAAATGTTCACCTAAGTTGATTATGACGTTCCGTGCTCTTGCCGCAACATGCGTCCTCTCCCCTCCCCTACACAGAATGATGAATCCGTCCGTTATGCTTGAGAAGGTTTATGCCGTCTTCTTTTTAAAAATTCATTGACTTAAGTTTTGCTCCAACGATCACGCAGGTGGCGTTATGATCAGAGTTCTCAAAATTCAAGGTCAAACGAGAAACATGCTCAAAGTTCTGTTTTTAAGACAAATTGTGTTCCGGATCAATCCTCATAACATAGCCTTCACTTGATTGGCTAATACGTGCAATCCATTTGCCTATGGGCTGCATGCTGACGTCAGATTGTGAAATTGTGAAGTTTTATGTTAAAAAGAAATGGTAAACGAAGCAGCTGTGCAACCATCGAGTTATGGACGCACTTGGGAGGTTTGCTGAGCACTCGAGAAGCTTTAGATGCTTTCGGCTGCGCCTCGAACATCTCTTAGGTAGGGGTCGCGTTGGAAGACATGTGTTGATATGTCGCTACCAAAAAATGTTCACAAGGTTTATTGCCATTGAGCTTCATAGGCGAATCCTCAGACGGCGAAGACGAAGGCATCGACGAAGGTTTTGGCGTCTGCCGCGACCTATGAATTCATGGTTCGAAATTCACTATAATGATCCTTTGATTCCCGACGATTATTTCAAAGAGCAACTTCGGGTTAGAAAAGAAACTTTTGAAGTGATTTTGAACCACCTGAATCCCCATTTAACGAGGCAAGATACAGCAATGCACGACTGTATACCACCAGAGACTCTGTCATGGAAACTCTTACGTATCAATTGGCCCTACATTTAACGTTGGCAAAAGCACCGTAATTGAAGTCGTCCAAGACGTCGTAAATGCGCTTTTTGATGCTAGTGATTGAAGAGTTTGCTGCTGGCCAAGCCTCAAGGCTCAGCTGACATTACCGCTGGCCGACAGGCTCAAGAGAGGGTCGGCCATCTTGTTTTATATTGTATGTCCTGCATTCGGTTAGGGACTTTAGCTTGCCACTTATTTCCTGTAAGTCCTATTGTCATCGTTGTTGTTTCCCTTTTAT
>OX453282.1:8970964-8980964 GCA_949710005.1 Ricordea florida | reverse complement strand
TTTTCATAATGATACATAGTTTAAATAGAGGTTTCTCTGTACGCAAATCAACTTCCAAATATGGAATCATATTTATCTATCGCATGAACCATGCATCCTACCCCCTCAACTGCGACCTGAACGCCTACAAACATCGAACGCCTTCTCCTAAGCTCCGATTAACCTCTGGTTATTATTTTAGTTTCCCTTTTGTTTGTCTTTTCAGCCTGGGTCCGCTCCATCGTATTCGGCATGTTCTGTTTCCTGGGTCCTCTGACTGGTGCCTTTGTCAACCGATTTGGATTCCGATTGTGCACAACTGCAGGCCGGAGCCCTGTTTCTGGGGTCGTTTTCTTCCAGCCTGTTGGTTATGTATTTTATGTTTAGCGTGCCATATGCCGTGGGCACCTCACTCATCTACGTTTCCGCTCCTATTGCCATCACTCAGTACTTTATAAAAAGACAATCATTGGCGTTAGGATTTCTCACCGCAGGATCAGGCTTAGGAACAATGGTTTTGGGACCAATTTTACAAGTGATGACGGTGGAGATTGGTTGGAGAAAAGCCTTGTGGGTTTTGGGAGCTTGTTTGGTCGTTGCATCTGTCACTGGATGCTTTCTTAAGTCAACTTCATCTGGTGAAGCAACGAAAAACTCTTCTAAGAAATTTGGTTTTCATTTTTCGTTGTGGAAGAGCCGTCCATTTCTCGTGATGGGGAGCTTGGCTGGACTGTTAACATTTTGCCGTGTGGTTCCTTACGTGCATCTGGTAAATTCATCACGTACAATTTTTTAACTATTTTAACTCTTTTCCCATCCAGAGAACGTGAGGGTTTGCGACAATGCGGTATTGCGTTATTTTGGTGCCGTATTGTGGTAGTTTTTATTTGAATGTACGGTATTGCAATATTTCAAGACCAAGCGGTTGCAGTATTTTGGTAAATCCCGATGCATTATTACGGTGTTTTTGCTTTTGTCTGTGCGATATTCCCCTCTTCCCCCTCAAAAAAAAATATAAAATATATAAAATAAAAAAATGAAAAAATCTTCCCCTCACTAGCCCTTAATTCCTTGTGTGAAAGAAGGCATCTTCTTCGTATAACTCACTAAGCAAACAAGTGGATACATTGTTAGAAAATTAGAATCTCTGTGGTGTTCAATCGATAAATTGGCTGCAGTTAGAAGTAATACTTAATTCTCCCGACTAACATATGAGCAATTTTAATACATCGCTGGTTCTGCGAGAGGGCAAGAGGAGTCGAATTCTGAGTTCTGATTGGCTATTCGATGCCCGCTCGGGGTTGCTCGCTCCGCTTGCCAAACAAAACAAAGTAAAATGGCCTCGTTCTGTTTGCGTTTTTTTTTCACCTCGACTGAGGTTATAAAAACGCTAAAAGAACGATACCAATGTGCACTATAAATAGCACTAACTGAAGGGAACTGATATCTTGGTCTTGAAAGAGGGCCTGAATGGGGTTTAATGTTTGGCGTTATTTTTCCCATAATTTTTAGTGTTTGCTGTTTCCGTAGAAAATATTGTTAAGTGTTTAAAGGATTCTTCGGACATCTTCGGTAATGTTCGGACCTCCTCGTTAGCCTGCGAAGATTTTAGACAGTCTTCGGAAATGTTTGGCAGCCTTCGGAAATCTTATGAAATAATCCGGAATTGTTGTAAGATGGCCAAAAACTCCTTGATATACTTAACAAAATAATATTGGCCTTTTTGGAGTCGGTTTTGCTTCTTTCTGCATGGAAAAAAATTACTGTTTCATAGATTTTTTTTAATGTTGGTGTTAAAATGCCTAAAATTGAACTGTTTCATGTTACAAAGCCAAAAAACAAAGTGTTTATTGTTATCGAGGTACCCCCATTCAGATCCTGTTGAAAGGATTTGCAGTTCCAGAAAATGTTTGTTGCCCAAAAGGGGGCACCAAAATTACTACGAAAAACATGATTTTTGGAAAAACTCAACTAAAACTTTACTTCTATCTAAAACAACAAAGAAAAGGTAATTAACTCATTGAAATGGCCTGCAACTTGAGGGAATTCTTAGGTTTTCCTATGCTTTATGACGACCATTGACGCTCAAAACCAAGTGCACGGTTGCCTGCTTTGTATCCTGGCTTTTATTTAAAGTTTGGACGTTGGAATAGACTACAGAGGCTTAAACAATTGAGAAACGTCAATTCAAACAATTTTAAGATAACAAGACGATCTAAGATCGTAAGTCGGACAACAGGTAGACGTGCTGTTATGAGTGTTGACCACTTATGGTGCGGAGTGGTACAAAAAAGAAATGCTAAGGGTACCAAGGTCCTGGTTTCCAACGTGGCATCTTTGTTGTCGATTCCTCGAGTTTCATCGCGAGGCCCCTTGTCTTTATCAGCAAATGCTCTTCTGTCACTCTGTCCACATTTTCTGTTCACTGGTAACTCGTTTGATTTCTGGTTTGATTCTAGTGAGACATTCGCTAAATCATTTGATTCTTTTGCTATTTTCAGTTCGCGGAACGACCCGTTTTGAAATATACGCTCATTACACAAGCCATCTTTTAGAGTGGGTCTACCACGAACGGTTTGTGGATCTGTATGTTTGAGCGTAGAAAAGATGACACCATTTGTTTTCAACTTATTCGCCATCGACTTCGACATCGTAGAAAATAGTTTGCGCCCGTATTACGTGTCTGCGGTATTCCCCATTGCACGTGACTGCGATTTGCGATGAAACTCGAGGGTAAACCTATAGTCGGTTGCCCGACTAATTAAACGGCTTTTGGAGATTGATTTGTATGTCGTTGCCATGGCAACCGAAAAACAAACAAATCCTACCTTTCGGAAGCTTCGTTTTTTAGACCGAGCAAAAATAATTTTCAATTAAATGCATACATCTTCTAAAAGTAGATAGTTTCAAGAAATGTTAGAGCCAAAGAAAAAAAATCGACAAATTTTCCATTTATGGCCAAAATCCAACCGTAATGCCCCCTTAATGATCGATGGACCAAAACCAAAGTAGCGCATGCTTTCGTAGCTGAAAGACCACTCTAGTGAGTCAAAAGCTTTTTCGAAATCGATAAAAAGTAATAAGCCTGGAATATCATTTTCTGCGGCATAGCGAATGATACTGTCTATGAGCCGGATGTTTTCTCCAATAAATCTACCTTTCATAAACCCTGTCTGATCCTTGTTAATAAGTCTTGGGAGAACTGATTTAATACGATTTGCAATCCTTTTGCAGCAATCTTATAGCAGTATTCAGGAGAGTTATTGGACGCCAATTTTTAACGAAATAGAGTTCCGCGTCTTTTTTGGGAATTAGTTTAATGATACCACGTCTTTGTGTTATAGAGAGGCAATTAATACATTAGCTAGAGTTAGAAGTTTACTCAAGAAAATGGGTAAATCAAACGAGTTGATTAAGTAAGTTATACCACCGTAAGGTAAAAAGGAGGTGCTGACGTTTCGAGCGTTAGCCCTTCGACAATGCGGATCCACAAAGCCTTTAGAATCTTCAAGTTGAAGTTGTTATTAAAAAGAATACAGACTCCCGCTTTATTGCTGGAGCAGCAACTGAAGAGCGTTTTGTAACCCCATTCGCTAGTCCATGTGTCCCTTGTGTTTTCAGTACAGTAAGCCTCTTGCAGAATATATATTGAAAAGTTTTTTGATCCGAGCAAATTAAACACCTCTCTTCTCTTAGTGTTGTTCCCTATTCCCCTGACATTAAGTGACGCTATTTTCAGATTCTTTGTTTTACAAGGAATCGAAAAATTTTCATTCGGCTATTTTGCATAAATATCAGATTAGCATATAGGCTGTTTAGCTTCGCTCTGTTTTTAACAAAAGTATTGCTTTTGGTCTGGAGTTTAGAGCATAACAAGTGAGGTATTGTGCGAGGACGGAAGAAAAGAAAAAAAATACATTGTGCACCTGTGTAGACGACAAATCGGTTGAAAAATATTTGACTCAGAACGACAACAGTGAAGATAACCGAACTTAAAATAATGTTTACATGGTATAAAAGAGAATGACAATAAACACGCAACAGAAAAATAAAAATGAACAGTTTGTGGGGAGAGTCGATTAATCATTAATGTTTAGACGCCCTTTCCTGACTTTACTTTAATGTTTCAAAAAATACGGGTTCTTGATAGTCTCGGATGAACCTTTTTTCATGGGACTTTTTGCAATTACAAGAACTCAATGAGATTTATCTGGGAATATTAACAAGTAAAGTTTGGCAAAATTGTCAATTTTGGGCTGATACCTTAATGAAAGTACAAGCCATGCGTTTCTTGATATGGTGTCGGTTTAACTTTTGAAACTTCGGATTACATAAACGTCGACCAGGACTGTATCAAATGCTCGTCACACTCTCAAAAACAACAAGGTGAAATGTGGCCATCTTAGCAATATTGTACCAAAACTCGAGTATTTAAGACAAAAATTGCATTCAACGTCATTAAGTTGCAATTAAATTTCTAAAGCAAAGGCAATTGCTTTACTTCATTTCGTGCTTATATTAAATAATTCATCTTTTCTCACAATTTAATTTTAACTTTTAAAATAGAATGCCAAATTCAGTTAGCATTTATTATTTGAAACCAGATTTGTTTGTTCTGTAGTCTATCGTTTGGAGTAGCCGCCCGTTACATAAGAATACAGTCGTCTAAGTTCAGAGACGCAAAACCCTCAATCTAGAAGAGAACAAACGTAAAAAAAAACTTAATTCCTTTGTTTGTGACCAATTGTGCGTGATTTCAAGATTAACAGCTTGGCGTCAGAGTGGAATTCCACAGGTTTATATAAGGCTGAGTCCTAAGAGATGAGTTTCCATTCACCTCGGTGACTTGTAAGAGGAAGGATCAGGAAAACGAGAATAACTGTAAAAGTAAACATTTTAATTCACTTCCACCAGCATGATAAGTATTGAACAGAAGAGAAAGTTGCTATTTTGCACTACATGTGACTGTTGTCTTAATTCCGTATGGTAATTCGAGTTTAATCCAGTTTCACCCCATTTTCAATTTTAATTTTAAAGAAATTAAAGGAAATGAATATCGAGCTTACATTGGTGGGCGGTGTTAACGGCACCCATTTAAGATCTTTGGGAAGAGAAAAGGCAAGCCTTACGAGTAAGTAAAGTTTGAAAGTGTTTGATAAATGTCTTCAGTTCGTAAGCAGTGCTAAATCTTTGAAAAGTGCTTCATTTACAAGAAGCTTCCGTGCAATGTTTCGTATTGCCAGTTGAGCTGGAAAAATGGACTGAGATCGTAAGTTTCCTATGGGAATCGTTTTTTCTTTGCGCCACGTTCATTACGGAAAAGAATGTACAACCAATTTCTACTTTAGAGAAAAAATTAGCACAATCTCCCACTTTGAAACAAATGAAATAATATGGTCGTCATTGTCAAATTTAAATCAGACTACTTTTATTATTGTGCTACCCTTCTTTTAAATACTTCGTTTTATATTGATCAAAGATTTATTGGTTTGGTCCTGACGTTCGTGTTTCCTTTGTAATGGGAATGTTTCTCCTTGGAATATATTGGGCCACATGTATAAACTTTTCCTTTTTTTCAAGGCCTTAAATCCTTTTTAGAACCATAACAAGAGAACTGAAAAAGTTTTGAATGATATTTACCTTTTGTAACGGGGCTTCTATATCTAGCATTTTTTTTGTGAACTGCCGTTTTCACTCAATCGCATTGGTAAGTATGCCTCTTGATAAAATAGTTTCAGTTTCTTTTCATTTTCTCACGTCTGTCTTAACAGTGTGCACGGGAACACTTTCCATTATGATATTCACTTCATGGGAGCGAATTTTCCTCTTGATGGTCCTGTGATGCAGAAACGAACACTGAAATGGGAGTCATCAACTGAGATAATGTTTGAATGTGTTGGATTGCTTAGAGGTGACGTTGCCATGTCTCTGTTGCTGGAAGGAGGCGGCCATTATCGATGTGACTTTAAAACTGTTTATAAGTAAGTTCTTATGTGGCGTTATAGCTTAATAACTCGACTTAATCTACTGAATTGATTATTTTTTTTTATGTTCACCATCTAAAAGTAATTATTATCGTCATCAGTATCGGTGTTTTGATTCATGGGCGGCTATTTTTGAAGACTGCACGATGTTGAACAAGATCCTAAAAGAAAAAAACAGATAACTTTCGAATTTCTAACTCCGATGTCTGTGGTCATAAATAGTGACCACTGCATTTAAGGATAAACTTCTTTTTTTTATCTTTCAAGGATTTATGAGCAGCTGCAGCTTAGTTCTTATTCTTAGACAGAACGTGGTTATTCTTGTGCTCTTTCTTCTGTCCTTGACTCAGTGTCTGTAGAGGCAAAGTATTCTTGGTAGTGATGTTTGTTGTAGGAGCGTTACTCATTCAAACCAACGCGCGCATGAGTAATCTCTCTTTTTATTTCGATTTCGCTTTAGTTAACCAGTTATCTTAGCTTCAAAACTGTGCAAAGCCCTTGTGGGATCAAACAAAGCGGGTGAAATAGATTGTCCCTAAGTTTGTAGCCGCTGTCAGTTATTTTTGTAATTCGAATTTTAACCGCTTCAAGATGCCTATGCACACAGCAAGGTGTCACTAATGCGAATCTGTGGATTTTTTTTTCAGACCGAACAAGAATGTCAAGATGCCAGGTTACCATTTTGTGGAGCACTGCATTAAGATAGTGCGTAAACTAGACCATGATTGCAACGAGGTTGACCAGCAGGAAAAGCTGTAGCCCACTACTCTCCGCTGGAGAAACCGTGCCAAGAAAAGGCGTAAGCCAAGCAACCTAGGAAGACAACAAGGCATTTAATCGAAAGTGTCACCGATTCAAATCTGTTTATTTTTTTAGACCCAAACAGGATGTCAAGATGCCAGGTTATCATTTTGTAGACCACTGCATTGAAATAGTACGTCACCAAGATGATTACAACGAAGTTGACCTGTACGAGGGTGCTGTAGCACACGTCTCTCCGCTGGAGGAAACGTGCCAAGCAAAGGCGTAACGCCAAAAAACCTAAGAAAACAACAAGGCATTTATTCGAATGAGTTTTTGGTTCGGGATTTGTTGATGAAAATAGGTCAAGAAAGTTTCATTTTGCTGGATTTGTTTTGCTCAGTTTTAGACAAGAGAAGAAAACCCTTGAAATGATTTGCTCGCATTTGGCATTTGACACTGTCAATTTAGGAATTCGTTTAGAGAAGCTATGTAGTCTGAGCTTGAGGAACGAATCTTACTCTGTACTCTTAGTCTTACTCTAGACTACAAATCAAATGCGTAAACGTTTTTGTGAATTGATCTTGTTGTCGAAATCGAGAATAAATAACGAGCTATGTGTGGAGTTTTGTTCATCATAGAAAATTTCCCTCTGAATTAAGAGTGAGTTGCTGGTTTATGTAATCAAGATTGTTATATTTTGCCGTTTTCTTACTTTTGAGGTACAGAATAAGAATGGATAAAACTACTCAGACAGACCATTGTATGCCTCTCAGTTGACATAGTGCGATCGCGCGAGTGAAAGATGAATTCCCTAATAACGTCATTCATATAAGATGTCGCCCAGAATAAAGTCAGCTGATAAAAGGCCAACCATTTACACTTTAGATCTGATATATTACAAATCGCCAAAGATTAAAACTGACTGCAGAGATTCGGGAACAGGAATTGTCAATATGAAACTGTTCTTATAGGAAATCACAGAACTGCTTTACATGAGCTCTGCTCTCATAGGGACTTTTCGCGATATTCACACAAAGAAAAAAACATGCTTCCATCCAAAATTAACAGAAAGGTTTTTAATAAACAAGCAGCTGGAGTCGCTGAAAGATCGGCCCCAAGACAGATTTTAAGGTTTTTCTTAAGAAAGTAATCGAATTTCAGACACTTTTCTCTGGAGCGCTTTTAATTCGCATTCCTTTCTTCTTCTTTTTTTTCTTGCTGTTTAAGCGCGTTGATCAAATACAATTTCGCCATCGCGTTGAACACAACGATTACAGCATATATTAGGTTTAGGGGATGCCCAAATAAAATGTAAATAATTATGAGGATGTCACCCCCAAATATACTATACTGCGCATGTCGTTTTATTGGTATGCTGTTGTTGCTGTTGCATTTGTTCCATTCGATTTGCCATCTGAGTACTCTGCGCTTAAATTCAGATATAATTCCAAGATGCTTCATTTTGGTCTACTAACAATCAAAAGGTTAAGAACTGCGATCCCACAATCGCATTAAGTAACTTATGCCAACCTGTAGTAACTTGCCACAGAATATAAGTTAGTCAGTTAGAACAACTCTACTTTAATGACACGAAGTTAATGTTTCTTCGTTTGTAAGGATATCGTAAGAAAATATATACTAAATTTCGTTACTGTCGTTCCCGACCATTGTGTCAGCAAGCTTTGACGAGAATCTGTCAGTGTTATTGCATGAGACACCAAGCCAAAGTTTTCGTTTTCTTTGGGTTTTCCCAACTTCGTTGCTGGTTATCCGGTTTTGGTTTGGAGAATACTTTTGGTTTGCAGTTCTTTTTCGTTCGCAGTGGTTAGTTTATACACCGGCATTTTTGTAGTATTACGTTGTCACAAAGGCCAAATACAATACCAAAGCAATGTATCACAACTCTTTCAAGGATAAAGAAAAATGTTCAAGTACCGTAAATTTGTCTTTTCCGTGCTTCACACAGCTGGAGTATTGTTCTATAGTTTCTTACCATCTCTAGTTGCTTCTTAACTTGGATGGTTCACGCAACCCTACCCAGACATGCAAATGGAAGCATTAAAAATTATATCCTCTATCGCATACTTAACTCTTTACTAAAGTCTGTTATTTATTGCTGGAGAATTTATGCGCTGGTAAAAAAAAATCAAAGCCATGGATGTGCATGATCAAATATCTTGTAACATAAGATCCTTTATATATTGTTGGCAGATCCTGGAGCTGTGTTTTGGTTGTGTGGGCGAGGGCCTGGGTGTCTTATTTATTTTAAACAATTCTCAGACGTCGAGGTGAATAGTGGGAGAATATTTACCGAGCTGCGAAGCAGCGAGTTCAATGTCCGTTTTGAACAATGTCTGGAATCTCAGTAAGACGACTGACTAAAAATGTCTTGAAACGCAGTAGCCAGGCAATTGCCTTTCGAAGGGCGTCCCATGATGAATAGCGGGAAAACAGTGGTTCCAAACTCTTTGAGTGGACTATTAGACTTGCTCGGCCCATTACCCTTTTCAATTCCTTGTCATCTTGGGGCAAATAAAGCATAAGGGAAGGATGCGTACGCCAATACTTCTCTTCCTTCCACAGAAATCTTGGGCCCTGAAGCCAGAGCTGCATCCTGTGTAGTTCAGATGCTCTTACTCCTCGGGAGGCGACGTCAGCGGGGTTTGAATCTGTGTCCACATGTCTCCACTGACGAGGAGCGGATTCGTCGTGGATCTTTGCAACTATGTTGGCGACAAACGAAATCTTCTTGACTCGTTTCGTATGTATTTGACTGATGTGGAGTCAGTCCAGTAGATGGTGTCGTGTATTGGGTACTCAAGCTCGTTGCGGACTAGACAGTTCAACTTCATGGTGACCACGGCGGCTGCTAGCTCGAGGCGCGGTATTGCCACCACTTTCAGGGCGGGGGGGGGGGGGGGGTGTAACGCGCGATTTTCCAATGACTAATGAGGAATGTGTGCCACCGTTGTCGTCTACGAGTCGATGTATGAGAATGCCCCGCATCCATCTTCCGAAGCGTCACAGAAGAGGTGTAGCTGGACATCAGCGGGCGTGCTGAACCCAGGTGGCTTGAAACATCTAGCAACTGAGAGGTTCGCAAAGTACGTAGTTCGTCAAGTTATCCTTTCCACACCAGGGAGCCGGGCTCAGAAATCGCAATCTGAACCGAAGGGACGGTGGAGTTGGTAGTGGTATCGTTTGCATCGGTCTTCTTCTGCACTTGGTGCAGCATAGTGTGATGTTTCCATCCACATCCTTTGACCTAGTATCTCATTTTACTTCTGCAATCC
>OX453282.1:8925964-8965964 GCA_949710005.1 Ricordea florida | reverse complement strand
ACAGAATTGCACCAATCACGCATTGCCTATTGTCACCTCTGAAACCAATTAACGTATCAGTAGTTTGTCAATGATGTCAGTTTCCCGCGTCAATTCATCGCCTCCTTCAGCTAGATGTTGCCATAAATCTCAGAGATTTCCTATGGATCTAACTCCGAAGAAAATAGTCAAAAGCGGCTCTGGGTGCTTCATTTGTTCGTCGGCTTTCCTCAAGAATAACAAAATCTTCATTTTCGGTAAGAGTTCACTCGACATTGCTGAAGTCATCCGATCCTCGCTATCTGTGGACGTGAGTCGCTACACAGAAAACAGCGAACTGTTCGTCTGTAGAGGCAAATGCTACTAGCGTTTGATAAAATTTAATCGGGCATCGGATAAGTTGAAGGAGCTAAAGAAAGAAATCGAAGAAGTCTTCAAGGCAAGAGAACAGGGCAAAACGCAGAGCAAAACGCCTGCTATATCCAGATGAGAATGCCGACAGAGGTGCCAAAATACATCAACTTCATCACATCGAGGAAAAGCATTCAAATCGCTGCGATCTGCCGATACCACTTGTACTTCTTCGGATTCGTTGGGAAGCTGAATAATGAATTGTCAACCACTTTCACAACACGTAAATGAAAAGGTGTTGAAGATTGCGTCAAAATAAGTTACTGTCTTGTGCTCAAAATACCCGTCAAAATACAACACTTCGATGTCGAGGAAAGATGAGAATAACAGTCTCGAAATGCTGCCATCTTGACATCTTGTGATGTTCCCCTTACAATTTACCAGCAATACCATTTTAAACTCGAGCATAAACTAATGCTTGAAATCAAATATTTATTGTGTACAACAAATGAGGTATGAGCGAGTTGTAAAGGAAATTCACATAGGAATTGCTCAAATCCACTATTCATCGATACGTCTCCGGCCTGTGTATTATGCTTATGCTTTTTCTTTTTCTTCTCAGGTAAGCTTAATAAAAATATCCCGGGCGCGAAAAGTGAAGTCATCAATTTACAAGCTTAAGATTTCAATGCCTACAGTAATTGTAAATTAATTCACACAGGATTTCCTATCTAAAATGTAACTTCAGAAGCGGAATTGACAAACAAAAACAAGTGTCCAATTGACCCTTAACTTGCCACTGCTTTATAACATGAGCTTCATCATAGCCACGGCACATAACTTTCTACTGTATACATCATTGCACAACATGGTTCTCCAACGATCATTCAACAGCCACGCTCCTGGTGACCCGAAAACGATGGGATATTCTCCCTCCTCAATCCACTTTCACTATCCGTAGCCGATAGAACACGAGTTGTGATTGGACAATTTAGTCTTGGCGCGACCGCCTCAGGAATATGTGAGGCATGTTGTGATTGGCTAATTCGCGGAAACAAAAGGAGTTCGGGTTTTAGCAGCCGTTAGTGGGGGAGAAGCGTTGCGTGACGATCCTAATAACGGCTGCGGAGGAGACTAGACTCTCGATTATCCGGACTATTTACCCTAGTCCCACCGAGTCCGGATAATCGAGGTTCGACTGTACAATAAAATCAATGCAACGACAGTTCTAGTTGGTTGAAGACCATAAGAGGACTGACAGTATCCCAACGAACACATACTTCACATTAATTTTATTTCCTTTGTTGTAAGGTAAAAAATGTTTACATGAACTAAGTGTTCCATTTAAGAAATAGAAAACATTATCCGTGTTTCTATCGAGTTTTAGTAAAAATCTACTAGCGTTCTATCACAAATGCCGCGCTCTGATTGGCTACGCTACCCACTATCTATTCTGTGATAGATAGTGAGTAGCGTAATGGCGGCCGCTTCTTCACGTTTTCGAAGTGTCCGTGAAGAAGATTTAGACAGTTTACTGGTCGAGGCTGTTCCAGAAAAGACAAAGTTTTGAACGACTAGTAGATTTATATTAAAACAATTACATTATTCGCTCTAATTGTTTAATAGAAACACGAGTGAAAGTTTGGAAGAACGAGAAATGCTGTGGGAACACGAGCCGCAGGCTTTTTCGAGTTCTCCCAAACTTTCACGAGTGTTTCTATAACTCGATAGAAACACGAAGAACATGTTTTCTATTTCTTTTAGAAAACACCACGACGAAAAAAGGAAAACAACTTGTTAACTTTGATGACCAAAATGTAAATTCTCTTTGGTCGCGTCATCTTTACGTCAACAACTCGTGCTTGTTCTGTGTTTCTATCGAGTTTCTATTGACGGGTAAACACCACAGCTCCAGGGAAATTTTTCTTTCAACTTCTTTCACGAGCAGAATAACCCTTTTCAGGGAAATCTAAATTTGTAACGATCTAATAACAACTAGATCTTGTACTAGGCGCGAAAGGGAGCAGAGTTGGCACAGTGGTGAGAGCGCTCGCTTTCCACCAATGTGTCCCGGGTTCGATTCCCGGTCCCGGCGTCATATGTGGGCTGAGTTTGTTGGTTCTCTACTCTGCTCCGAGAGGTTTTTCTCCGGGTATTCCGGTTTTCCCCTCTCCTCAAAAACCAACATTTGATTGATTTAATTTATTATGATTTGACTTGATTTCATTTGTGCTTTACAGTGTCTCCACTGAATTATTAAGTCAGTGCTAAATACAGTTGACACTCAAATAAAGGTCATTATTATTATTATTATTATTAAAGGTCTTCTATGAACATATTACTAAGGGAAAATTGCTATTTAGGAGTACTATCGCTAATGTGTCGGGTTTTTTTCCACAAATCGTCTTTGCATCGCGTAATCAAGTCTCGTCACTTTATTTAATCATGCAGATACATCAACATCAAAAAAACAATCTTACCACAACAAAATAGTACGCTGCCATTGCCATAAGATGATGAACAAGAGTGAACAAATCTCCTATGTACTTGTACGAAGCCACAATGATAAGAAAATCTGTAAAAAAAAATCACCCATGGAGTTGAGTTGAGCCAGGAGATCCGTTTGATCAAACCATTGCTACTGGTTCACTGAGGCTACACTGTCACACTGTCACACTGTCACACTGTAGATCACCGTACTGGGTCCGCGCACATACAGCTTGGATCCGTGTAAGTTTTATTTAGACCTTTTCACACTCAGGAGGCTTTCGTATTTTCACGTGTCAGGGGCACCCAACGTCAATTTTCGGAAAATATCTGTTCGGAAGACGATTGAAATCTAGAATTTTCCGGGAACATTTGTTAAAAAAATTTCTTGCTTGTTTGCCTCTCCTAGGATTTTCGAACATCTAAAAAATGGTATTATTGCCCATTTTTAACGGATATTTAACGTAAAAAGGTCACCTAGAATTTTCGGGAGCCTTTGTTCTATCTGAAATTTTCGAAAAGGTAAGTTTTGATCGCTATAATTTTCGGATCACAAGACTTTCAGCTAGGAAATCCGAACAGATTAAAAAATTTTAGGGGATAAAAATATGCTTTTATTATATAGACACGAGTGTTTTACTGGAAAATATACCACTCGTAAAATTCATAAAAACTACATCCGGGACCCGAGTGGTTTATTTTCCATAATCTCAAAACGTGAGTTTATCGATGACGTAGTTTCGGTAATTTCCCTCCAAAATTCTTTTTGTCTATATAATAAAAAGAACATTACACGGCGTCTTGAAGATATGAATTTTATTTTCTCGTGGCAAAAACAATATTTTAGTTACTTGCTGCGCTCGTTCGTATAGTATTGTTTTGCCACTCGAAACTAAAATTCATATCCTCGCGCCACCGTGTAATATCCTCTATAAATCTACCTTTTAAATACTAAAACACTTTAACAATGCTATGTTTAAGTAGTTTGGAACTATATTCTCGTTGGGTGCCCCTGATGTGTTTACGCTATACCAGTCCGCAATCGCTAGAAGACAGCTGTTAGTTGTTTTCGCCATTTTTCCCATTCGCAGAATGCACGAAACTTTAAAAATAGCCTCCTGGGGCCGGCTGTTCGAAGGCCGATTAGCGCTAACCCAGGGTTAAATTTTAACCTGGGTTTCTTTTCCTCTCGTTATAAAGCGTTTTCTCCGATAACTTTCTCTATTTTAGTCAGAGCATACAATCATCAAATTGCATTCAAAAGGAATGATACTTAATGTGCTTTTTAAGCTCTCACATCTGTATTTAACTTTCGCACTAACCCTGGGTTACCTTAACCCTGCTTCGAACAACCCGGCCCCGGTACGAGATCGGAACTGAACTAACCTGTTCACACCCTGCTGATTTGATTGATTTAATGTAATATGATTTCATTTCATTTCATTTCATTTGTGCTTTACAGTGTCCCCAATTAGTGCGTCAGTGCTAAATACAGTTGACACTCAAATAAAGTTCATTATTATTATTATTATTATTATTACTATTACAACTTGATACCGTTACGGATGCACAATTGTATCTGCTCCTGGAGCAGGTACAAAACTTGCACGAATAGGCGGTACAAAACCTGTTCGGATGGCATCTACAATGTGAACGGAAGGCCTTTATCCGTGCAAATTTCATACCGGATCCAAGGGTGGATCCGTTTAAACGTGGACACAGACTGAGAGTACGGGGTTATATGTTTTTATATTATGTAATAATTAATAGGTTACAGCAAGAGAACATGGTTGGCGGAGTGTCTCTCTTAGGGATGGACCATTTTATTTTTGAGGGGGGAGGCGTTAGGCAAGTTTGTCTTATTTTTTCCCCGTTGGGCTGTGCAAGAGTTTTTTCAGCACCTTGGCCTTTTTAGCACCTTCTTTCCCCTCGCCCAATTTACATAACTTATATTTCTATACTTTAACTGTGCAGGAATTTTTGTTTGGTAATTTCCCAAACCCCACCCCCCTCCTCAAAAATAAAATGGTCCATCCCTTAAGGAGATGATCAGATATCTACTGCACATAAATGCAACTTCTGTAATTACACTGATACAGGTAAACAAACACATAGAAGATTTCTTTTATGAATGTGTACCAAATTCACGTACCCGCTAACACGTAACCCATGGTCATGGCTACCCCTAATCGTGCAAGAACAGCATCATTCCTGTAAGACACAGTTTCGCAAAGTGCACAGAGAGCATTGGGTTATTTGATTAAGGTGCGTTTCTTTGGTATGATCCTGATTTGGAATTTGTGATCCGAGATCACACGGATCATGGCGCATCAAAGGGACCGATCAATCCTTCTCCAGAGTAGATTCGTCGGTTCCTTTGATGTGCCACTGGCATGATCCGTATGATCTCCGCTCACAAATCCAAATTCGGATCATGCCATGGAAACCACCCTTATATTACGATAAATGCTAGAGAACGGAAAACAAAAACGATACACTCAAAATGTATTTTAAAAGTATATGTTGGAATAGTTCAAATTTTCGAGCACGAGAGCACCTGCCAGCGTTATATCGCGTTTATAGTTTATTTTGTGAAAAGTTTGCGATTCTTAACGATAGTGCGATCAAAGGTTTATTGTGCGAAATCGCGCGCACCATCGCATACCATCAGAAGGCCTTTCGAGATGTTAGTGTCTGGGATAGGTTTCTTCCAGAAAATACGTTGTAGAATTGTATCCGATAGCGGTCGAGGAAATAATGTTGACTTTCCAGTGGGTTCATGATAAAACTATAAAGAGTAATGGTAATATTTATATAAGAAGGAACACCAGTCACTCTCACGCTTACATTGGAAAAATTGCTTGTGTTGTCGAATAATGCGTCTCCATTCTTTGATCTTTTTCACCGAAAGCAAATTTAGAGAGTTTAAGATCTCCGAAGGCGACGGTAGACGAAAACGTCAGTCCCTCAAAATATAACTTGGTTCTATCATAAGTCTTCCGTGATTATTCAGTTTCGTTCACGTCCTACAAAATGGGCGAAGTATCCCAAAAATAAATTACGAGCGGCTTCAGAGTAAAAATAGAGAATGAAAGATTCTCTGTGATATGCTGACGTTGTAATCAAGACCTCAAATTTGGTGATTTCACGTAGTCGTCCTGCAGAGGACCGCTAATACACTTGCTAAAATCCGTGCTGCACGTGCAGCACGATTATTTATACCTTTAACCAATGATATTGTTTGGTGGGGTTGTCGTAGTCGTAGCCGTCGTCGTTTCTTAAACCCCCTATTGTAGGAGATACGGGTTGTTTACTATTTACATGGGAAAGTAAACAAAGTTCAAGTTCCGACAAAGTTCAAAATTGAGTTGATTTGATTTGGTTTCATTTGTGTTTTGCAGTGTCCCAAATTAGAACGTCAATGCTAAATATAGTTGACACTCAAATAAAGTTCCTCATCATCATCAAACGTACATCATCATTAGGAAATTCTGGTAGGGATTGACGTTTACCATTTACGAAAACCACTCCTGTTTGTAGGGAGAATCTACAACAGACGTCAAAAGGTTGTCGTGAACAGAACTGGATAACTCTTTATTTGTCGCTGATTTCACCTTTCTAACTCACTCCCAATCTCACTATATACTGTTTCGAAATTGCGGGAATCCTTCTAAAATGTTATCCCCTTTGATCCTCAAGTCAACACTAATTAACCGCACCCTGAATCATGTCAATCACTGATATGTGTACATTTTACAATTTCCGACACTTTCCTCCCCCTATATATCTTCGGAAGAGATATATATGTATGTACTCAATCATTCGCTTAACTTGAAACGTTGTCCCTAAATTAATCACATAATTATCTTAAACAGAAACAAAGAACTGTCCAAGTAGTTCTGGGTGTCTTAAATCACCACACAGTTTAATAACATATGCTAATAACGTCCAGTGCTCACTCATCTTGAGCAGTGTCCTGAAAGCGCAGGCGCGCTGCAATGGCGGCGTCTCGTCTCGGTCTAAAGGGGGCCGCCTCTGGGTTCATCTGCCTTGGTGTTGGCAACTGCTGTCTATCACATGATAGCTCCATGGGATACAGGTGCTGAATTGGTCGCTCGATATGCGACTTTCCTGCTCGGAGCCTCGCCCCTCGAACTATTCCATCGTTTCCTATGATAAGCTCCTCTACGATCCCTAGTGGCCATTTTCCTCTGTTCCTTTCTTCAGTCTTGATGATCACAACATCGCCAACAGCTGGCGAGTCTCCCCCAGTCCTTTGGTTAGCACGGTGTCTCTCACGGAGACTGCGCAAGTATTCTGAGGACCAGCGGCGCCAAATCGTTTGCTTACATCTTAGCAGATGTTTTGCTCTCTTGCGTAGATCAGGAGCGTCGATTCGGTGTGGCTGTAACTCTGGCAATATGTTACCGTTCAGAAACAGCAGAGCATTGGGTGTAAGCAGTGGCAGCTGGACGTCGTCTTCAACGTAGCTTAACGGTCTGTTGTTGAGCGTTATCTCTACATCCAGCAGAACTTCTCGTAACTCGTCCCAGCGCAAGACTCCATTCCCGATGGTCTTGCTCAACGCAGATTTGACAAGACCAACCATTCTTTCAAACTGTCCTCCCCACCACGGGGCACGACTAAGATTAAATTGCCATTTGATCTGGTTGGTGGAGAGGAAGTTCTGTAATCGCTCGTCTTTCATCATGGCCCTTATCCACTTCGCAGCTCCAATAAAGGTACGGCCATTGTCAGAATAGACACGTTCTGGTCGTCCTCGACGAGCGATGAACTGCTTTAGACTTCTAAGACACTCTGCAGTTTCTAGATTTGGAAGGAGATCCAGATAAATTCCTCTCGTAAGGCTGCAGGTATACAAGAGAATATATGCCTTTCCCGTTCGCTGCTTCGCTATTCGATATCGCAGGGGCCCTGCGAAGTCCACGCCAATCACTTGGTATGGGCTGGTTCCTTGAGTGCGTGAAGTTGGGAGGTTTCCGGGCGGTGGAGCTGCGTATGCTAGTGCTTGATAACGTTTGCATCCATAACAGCTTCCACGCACTTTCTTCACGAGCCTCCTTAGTCTCGGTATCCAGTACCGGTTCCGGACTTTGGCCATGGTTAACCCTACTCCCCCGTGAAGTGTTTGCTGGTGCGCTTGCTCTACAACTCGGAATGACAGTTGGCTTGTATCTGGAAGATAGATAGGATACTCTCCTTGGAGTCTGCCTCGGCACTCAAGTACGCCTTCTACATTTGGCTGTAAGTTAAGCGGCATGCGATCTTCCTCCACCTCAGGGCCTTTTTGCGCCTGCTTCTCCCAAATTAACGTCTGGCGATCTGTCTCCTCTGTAGTTAGCGGTCCCTCGATGCGTGGTGCTCCTCGACTAGGAAGGGCGTTGTGTACGAATCTTCGCATCCAGGCGCAAACTCTTGTAGCTTTTGGCAGCTGGAACTTGTACAGTAGCTCGTCGACTTCATCCCTTTCATCAACTGCAAACTTAAGTACTTTGCGAACGAGTTTAGCTTCGGCCTGGGTCTCCACCGACTGCTCGTCGAGTATATCCGCTGGCCAACGCTCTGGGGTCGGAAGCCACTCGGGCCCATGCCACCACAAGTCAGCTCCATGCACGTTTCCCCCCCGACTTCCGAGGTCTGCTGGGTTCTCTTCCGTGGGAACATGACGCCATGTCACTAACCGGTGACTGTTAATCTTCTCTACCCGGTTAGATACAAATTGCTTGTAATCTCCTTGTCCCCTAATCCAGTATAAGGCTACTGAACTGTCAAGCCAGCAGTGAGTGGTGATTATAGGAAGCCCGGTGAGCGCATCTCTGACATTTGAAACGAGGTTCACAGCCATGTGTCCCGCGATTAATTCCAACCGTGGGATAGTCAGTCCTTGTTTGGACAGCCTTGATCTTGCTGCTATGAGACTCTGGCTCATCCCTGATGCTTGACGAACGACTGCATAGACACAGGCTGCTACTCCGTTCGCACTTGCATCTCCAAAGGAATGCAACTCGATTTGCTTAATTTCTTCTTGGTGAATGACAAGTGATCTAGGTACTTCGATACTGCTTGGTAGGCTGCTTTCCCACTTATTCCAAACTTTGATTAATTCGTGCGGCAGTTTCGCGTCCCAGGCTCTCTTTGTGTCACAGACTGCTCGGTAGATCAGCTTGCCTTTAAGTGTTACCGGTGAGAGGAGTCCTAAGGGATCGTATATTTTAGCTAGTTTGGCTAAAACGCCTCTCTTTGTCAACGCGGCCTTCTCTGTTGGGACAGCTATACTAACTGTATCTCTTGTTTTGTTCCACGGTAGCCCAAGCAGACTGGAGAACTCTCCATTTGGGATGCCCAGCTGCTCCTTTGCATACGTCTGTTCCTCGTCTTCTGATGAGTGGTTTGATGTCGATTCGTCGAGTTCAGGGACATTGGAGTGCCATTTATGAAGCTCAAAACATGCGTCCTGAAAGATAGTTGTGGCTTTACATTTCAGCTCTCGAGCCTTACGTACCGTCGTTGCCCCGGAAATCAAATCGTCCACATACAGTTCTCGGCGAATCTTTGCTACTATTTCGGATTCCATGTCCTCCCAGTTCTTGAGGTGTACTTCGATTACTCCCCCAAGCAGAAAGGGGGATGAAGTAAGCCCGAAAAGTGCTCTTGTAAACCTCAAAGTCTCTAACGGAGCATGCTCATCACGGCGCCAGTGAAACCTTAATGCGTCGCGGTCGGATTCCCTGATTCTCACTTGTAGGAATGCTTTCCGAATATCACCAGTTATCACCACGGGGTTGAACCTTCCTCTCACTAACACGTTCCATAGCTTGTTTTGAAGGGGCGGACCCGCGTGCAAACAATCGTTTAGAGATGGAGCGTTATTGTAGGCTCTTGCAGAGGCGTCGTAAACGATCCGCAGCTTCGTTGATTCAGCAGCGGCTCGCACGATCGGCTTGTGTGGGATATAGAACTCTCGGCCGCCAACACTCTCTGCCTGTGCTGTCTCGATGACGCCTATCTTCTTTTGTTCCTCGATAATTTCCGCGTACTCATTCGTCAGATGCTGACGCTTAAGCTTCTTATTGAGAATTTCAAGACGTCGCAAGCTCCCTTCCTTGTTATTCGGAAGGACAGGATGGTTTCCTCGCCATGGCAGCTCGGTCTCGTACCAGCCCTCTGGATGTCGCACTAGCTGTTCCTTGAACTCTGCATACACTAAGCTTTGATCGTTGGCTGGTTTGTCTGAAAGGCCAAGAACATCGAGGCGGCAAAGATCTTCGTAGTCCAAATGTGACGTCTGTGTAAGCAACATGGTTGTTAGGTCTAGTGGCTCCTTTCCTGGCGACATTATAATCCAGCCGAATTTTGTCAATTCAGCAATAGGCTGACCAGGCTCGCCGATCCTCGGCGAATTCTCCGTCTTAAGTTTGGCGAATTCACCTGCTCCGAGAATGATGTGTACCGGTAATCGATCCTTCGTGTCCAAATCATCTATTACGACGCCGGATAGGTGTGGATAACTTGCAACCATTTCGCGATAATTTGGGTTATCAACGAATAGGAGCTCTCCTTTTTCGACTTTTGTGACTTCCACAGGCATCGCAAATTTCTTGTTGATGTCCGATATTTCAATGGTGGCCAGCTCCACTTGTCTCGTTGACGCTCCCAGCAACATCTCTATCTTTCGTACTTCTTTCTTACGTTTACAACTCGAAATACGCTCTAGTAGCGCGGCAGACGCATAGGAATTTCCTGCGCCTGTGTCCAACAGAGCGCGGCATTTGATTCCTTCAACTTCGACGACAACAACAGGGTAAGTCACGTGCGCAGATGGAATTCCAGTCGTAACAAGCAGGGGGTTGGTTTTGTCTTCCCGGCCGTGACAAATAGACGTATGATGTTTGCGATTGCAGAGTTGACACCTAGATTTGCTTTTGCACTCATCTGCGCGATGTCTCGGCCCTGTGCAGTTGAAACACAGCCTTTTCTCGGACAGTAGTTTACGCCTCTCATCAACTCTAGCAACATTTGTACAATTAATGGATTTGTGTTTGTCGTTATCACAATAAACACACTGGTTTCCGGCACGCGGCTCCTGTTGAGAACGGTTTACTTGTGTCTTGAAAACGCGAGCGGCCTCTTTATGATGCGGATTTCCTTTAGATGAACTCTTTTCGGTGACACTCTCTTCTACTGGATAGATATCAATCCACTTCTTCAACTCTGCTACTAGATCCGTGAAATCCCAGTCTTTCCAGCCTTCTTTTCCACGCACTAAGTCGGCTTTAATTCCCTTCAACTTGTCCAAGGTAGATCTGACATTTCCTTTGACATCTTCAAGCCGTCCGAGAGTGTCTAAACTTTGAACTGTGAAACGTAGCTGTTTATAGAATTCTCTTACCTTTCTCGGATTCGTCCCAGGAACAACGGGTAGTTCCATGATATTTTTCACGTAGGCATTTACAATCTCCGTTGTCTGGCCATACTCTGCCTCTAATATAGCCTTCGCGTTCTGGTAACCTTCTTCGGTGAATGGCAGCCCGTCTATATCAGTTCTCACCTGTCTTTCCAGTAACTCTTTCAAATAACCGAATTTTGTTAGCGGTGCTAGGTTAGTAGAATCTATTTCGGAAATGAATTTCCCCCAGAAAGGTAGCCACTCTTCTATTCTTCCGTTGAACTTCGTTATCGATAATTTGGGAAGCTTCGCTGCCGAAGATAATTTTAGTTGTTGGGCTGTTTGAGATGCCGCCTTCTGTTCTTGTTTATTTTCGAACTCTGCCTTCTGTTCAAGTAGCTCTCTTTCAAATTCCATCTTCAGCTTATGTTTCTCAACCGCTTGTTTCTCCTGCTCTTCGTTGTCTATGGCTTTGATTACAGCTTCTACCCTTCTTAACATTTCGTCTGCCGTTTCAAGATCTCCTTCGACCTCTTCGCTCCATCTTGCAACATCTTCTTCACTGTCGCCCTTTGCGAATTTCTTTTCTTCTATTGCTGATTTTAACGAGTCCACTGCACAGACGATGTTGGTGATAGACGTTCGCTGACGTTCTAAGGCTTGTCGATCTCGCTTCGCTACAATGTCGTCTGTCTTGCTAAGCCTGAACTTAAGCGTTTTGATTTTGTTTTCCAGCTCTGTTATCTGCTTCTCTGTCATTGTAAACTCAGTTGTCCGGATTCTTGCTCTTGTTCGAGCGCCGTCACTGTTAACTTACTTACCGTTAACGTGTCCCGTCGGAGGTGCCACTTTGTGTCGTGAACAGAACTGGATAACTCTTTATTTGTCGCTGATTTCACCTTTCTAACTCACTCCCAATCTCACTATATACTGTTTCGAAATTGCGGGAATCCTTCTAAAATGTTATCCCCTTTGATCCTCAAGTCAACACTAATTAACCGCACCCTGAATCATGTCAATCACTGATATGTGTACATTTTACAATTTCCGACAAGGTATTATAGATAACTTTAAAGATGACAGAATATGAAATTCCGCTTGAAACCTTACGATTGGAAAATCAGGACTTCCTTGATCCAGACAAAGTCGAGGTCAATAAAAGCGCAGAAAACAGGGCTTTTAAAAGCAGCCGACGCCCGAGGCAAGTCACCGGGTACTTGGAGCGTTAGCGCAGCGCACTTTTGCTATTACAAAGTACCAAGTATGAGTCGATGTAGTAAATTGAGGACTCAAAATTTCGGCCCACATTAAAACTACAATGCCTGTAATATAAAATTAAAGACGAACTACTTTGTTCTTGGGAATTTTCCTGGGGATTTTCTTCGCCGATATATATGGGCCGGAAACCAGCCAATGTAACCATTTCGTTGTTTCCCACTGATCCTGTTATTTGCTGTCCTGTCATTGACCAAGTAGTCGTTTTGTCCACGTCGCGTTTGAAACTGTTTGCCGCGAATCTGTGGGATGCGTTGCGTTCCCAGTCACAGATGAAAAGGCAAAAATCAGAGCCGCTTTTAACCCAGTAGACAGAACACAGTGAACGCAAAAGCAACTTTTTGGGTCTAAAATGCACCAGATTGCACCTTTCCCCTCCTGCTGCACCCTCCCCATGTGCAATTTCTCCTCTTTTTCCCAATGAGGATTTTTTTCCCAATTTGAAAACCCTGAGAAACGAACTCGTCCAATATCCAGCCAACTTGAACGAACAAGCTTGGTCAATAATGCATATATCTTGAGTCTATAAATCCACCCATCATTGTCTACAAAAAGATCACTTACGTGACAGGACTGGAACTTGTTTTGTGATCAAAGAGAAAGCAATATAAACTGATAACGCTGACGATTACCGCATGCAGACTTGAACCAACTCTGAAAAGAAGAAACAAATACACTGTATAGAATTCAAATTCAACTAGCATAAACTCTCAATTAAGCCACCCGGCTGACTATGGGAGTGGAGGCACGGGAAGAAAAAGCACGAGGAAATGAAGTCGGAGCATTTTTCGTGAATGATGGATTTTGTAAACTTGAAAATGAAGAGTTTGAGGGCTCAACAGGGAGTGCAAGGTTGGCGGAACAGAGGGGAGTGACTTATTACAGGGGAGTGGCTCATCACTTTTCTAATGGTCCGTACCTTACATTTTCCTTGTTGAACAGCTTTTGCTGGTTTATACCATTGGCACTCTGCAGTGTCAGCTCAAGAGTATAGACTAATCTCAGATTATATACATTCTACAGATCTTGAATAACAGTAACTTTTAACAATTTAATTCACTTGGTCATTCTGCCTGTGTGACATCAGTGATAATTAACTTTTTTAGGGGAGGGGATGGATTAAAAAAGTCCTTCTACTAGAGGGGTGGCTTAGTAGAGGGTTTGGCTTAATAGAGGATTTACAGTAACATGCAAAAGCTGTTTTGACATGTTTTTGCTAATTCAAACTACACGTAGCCAGTGAATGCTATAGAACTATACATGAATAATTATTTTATCCTTTAGAAACTTCTATCATGTTCACAGTTACCGGTATATGAGTTTATGTTTCATTTTTTCCTGTTCATCACTGGATTTCTTCTATGTAGTCCAGTTGTTCTCATATCCACAAGACCCAAAACTGATTTAAAAGGTGTTTGTAGGCAAAATCTTCTTGAATTAATTACTGTCTTTTGATAAAAATTTAGATTCTCCTTTGAATTATTTTTTATATCATAGATACTGAGATTTCCTCACGAAAAAAAGAGTACGTAAAAATGATACGTAAAATGCATTAGCCAATAGGAAATGCGAACGATGAAAACTCACTAGTGAAAAAACGTCGTTCGTCCAATCACAAACGCGAACGACGAAAACTCACTAGTGAACAACATCGCATCGCGATTTCGATTAAATTTGAACCTATAAGCCTCAGTCAGGTTTTTTTTTGTGTTACTTATTAAATATTTGATTTTGAAAGAGAAACTGATGTTTTAGTTATTTTAGTTTTACACGTATACATTGCAGTTGAATGGGTTCCCTAAACACACGCGTAAGATTGACAAAATTTGGCTTTTCAAAAATCTCAGTATCTATAAAATAAACAAATTACACCATGGAAAATGCTTTCTACGATTTTTTATTCACTCGTTGAGTTGTATCAGAAAACTCGTGAATAAAAATCGTACGCGCGCATTTTCCATGGAGTAATCTCTATATATTCATAGGTTATCGTGCAAGTCAACATGTATACTATCAGGCCTTGGGAGTTTCTTACCTTGTATTCCAGTCGACCCTTGTAGCTTTGGGCAGCCTAGAGTACCTTGAGCATAGTAGTGATGAAATTCTTGGACTCACGAAATGATAGAAGAATAGGAAAAAACATAAACTAGCAGTGGTTGTACCAATATAAATACTACTGTCATCATGGAGGGAGGATTTTTCAAGGTCTGCAATAAAAAGGATAAATTTGTTGACATCAACTTACAGTTTGTGGCTCGAATAAAGTTTTGTGTTATGTCATTAATACTAAAATGTCAACTTTTTTCTAAATTCATTTAAAAATATATTTGAACACGGCAAAGTCTAAAACCAGGACTGGACCCTGGACTCTGCACTCCAGATTAAAAAAAAAAAGAAAAAAGAAAAAAACTAAAATAAAACAAACAAAAAAATTAAAATTGTTGGCACCGCAGGGTTTTTGTTGTTCACAACACAGGGTTTTTTGCCACATGTCACATGACAGGAGTATTTAATATGACATAATAATAACGAATTAACGTGTTACAGCCGTTTTCTGGAATGTCAGGCAACGCTACCACCTCTGGGTAAAAAAAAATAAATAAATAAAAAAATCTATGTTGAATAAAGATACTGACAAAGTCTGGATTGCAAACAGGGGGTTTCTGTTTATTACACAGGGTTTTTGCCTCACTATAAGATGGGGGGGGGTGGGGGCGGGGTGGAGGAAGGAGGGTGCATGCACATTTTTGGCAAAGTATTTTGTTTTTTTGATCTATGGTGCAAAGGGGTGGATGACAGAAAACAATTGCTGATTGTTAGCGAACCCCTAAAACAAATAGAAATGATTGTTGTAGGATATATCGCCAGTTTTAACATTAAAACGTGACTATACGTTAGTACAACGAGTACAATATTTACCAGTACACATGCTCTGGGTGTCAACAGAACGGTTTTCTTTATTGTAGAAACTGGAGTTAAGATATGATAACCACCCCTTGTCGGCACGAACCAGTTTAAACAGAACAACCGCGACATTTCCATTACCCGTACAACAAAAAGTGTTTATCTTTCAAGGTAAATGGAATCAAAGAATGCGTATAACCCAGAAAGCTACGAGTAAAGGAAGCGACACCCCCAACAACTCGTGATAAAATAGCACATCATTCTAGAATTATATTTAAAAATGTTCATTCCATTATGTACAGCATGACGACCTGGAAAAGACTTAAAGAGAGCTTTGCGAGATTCATATTTTCAAATTAAGAATAAACAATTTTGATGGCATCGGTTGTAAAAGAACCAACGTGCGTATTAATTCCTTCTTTCCCTCCCCTCCTTAATCCCCCTAACACACACACACACACACATGCGCTCACGCGGCTAGACTAGATCGACATTTCTAATTCTTGTGCCAGGTGCTGGTTGTGCACTGGCAACAGGTGACGACGGAGGACAGTCGGAATTATCACAAGAAAGGTCAGAAAAGCTGCTTGCATATCTCGTTCGCATTCCACGCGGCAATGAAAATACACGTTTGACAGGCTACCCGCTTGTGAACACCGTTTTGCCAGTAGGGCCTTCTCATGGCCGTGATAATCACGAGGTCATTCGGGGCTGATGGAATATGCCTCTGACCATCTTCTCGTTGCATTTTAACAACTGGCCACAACCGTAGCATTTTTAACTGACTGATGGCAAAATTGGAGAAGGCCATGTTGGAAGGCACCCTCCTGCATTTTTGGAGGGGACAACACGGTTTTAACCGCCACGCACGCATTTGGTGGAACTGCACTTGTCGAGGGAGCCTGCTTGTGTTTTAAGGAGATAACGTTAGTTCGACCTTTTATACCGGTATTTAAATTACGTTCTTAACCTCCGGTGAGGGGGCTTAATAGCTTGCTGGAAAGGGAGATTGGAGTGTGTGGGAAAAGTCATCTTGTAGACCAAACTAAAGGCTTTCTACTCAATGTATAAAGTAACATCTATGTGCCCTAATAGAACGACAACCTAGTGGGGATTCCATCTTGGGCGACGGGAGGGGGGGGGGGGAGGGGTTCTTGTACGTCCTCGGTTTAGTGTGAATCACCAGAAACATTTCTAACGATCCCGACTAAAAGCAATAGTTCTTACGGTACCGAAATGTACTCTTTCACCGTTTGATGCGCGAGACGGAATGCCGATATCAGATCCAGTTGACACCACAGTGGTGGACGCATTAACGAGAGATACACTTAAGAGCTCACCCGCGTTTGTGTTCCCGTCCGAGTATGAGAGATGCTCGAATCTCCGGATGCTGTGGTAACGGAAGGCCCGCTGTTTTGGTCAATGCACACTTCAACAACGGTCTTCCTTTTGGTGCTATTGACGGATCCCTTTCGCACCTGAGTCGATTTTGTTCGCTTGGTTCCGCGACCTGCTGGCAAGTCCATCTGGGAAAGCGTTGAAAGGCTTGCGGGTTTCTGTTTGTTTTAATGATACCAACTAATGAATGTTTGCGAGTTGTCCTCCAGTTCTGCTACAGCTATGGTATGTGCGCACAAGCTGTAAGCCGCATAGTAGATGCTGTTACCGTCGCATTCGTAGTAAGACCCCAAACGCCTGGACGTTTTGGTCTTTACGGCGTGGGAAGAGCCTCGTTCAGATTCAACATAATGTTCCGAAACTGCATTCGCTCCAGGTGCTGCGACAATGGGTTCTTCTTTGCGTCCAATAAGAACACCAGCTTTTTGGAAAATTTGTGTCAAGACTGTAAACGGAACACGAACAATTTCGCTTTCTCGCGCAGTGATGAATAATGGATTGTTTTTGTCGTCTTCATCGTCATCTTCATTTGGCAATACTTCCTGTGGGGCTTTTACGCCTTCACTGTAGAATTTCTTTGGTACAGCTTGCTTTTGCGATTGTGATTTCCGACAGAAGGCGGTCTCAGGAACCGCAAGGTTAACATACCTTGGATCTAGTTCTAAATCTCCACTGCCAAGCAAGGCCAGCTCCTCCTCCGTTCTCTGTCGTTGTCCTGTTTTTTTTTAAGAAGACGAACACAGTCACGTGAGGACAGTCGCTTCTTACCAGTGGTGGCTTTTTCCCTTTGTAAGACCGAGTTCATTCATTCGTTTCCGTTTTGGTCGTAGACACCTGGTGGAAATCCAAGGCCGGACATTGAACGTACAGTTGCCGTCATGGTCTTTCTTATCGGTTATACCTTGTACTTCACAAAATAGTTCAAAAAGCGTTCGCCTTGAGGATGGTGACTCTTCTACTCCCCAGTCAATGCCAGAAACTTTCCATCGAACTCGTCAGGTGTCGAACAATCTATTAATCCGGGTTGCTTATTGATGCCAATGGTTTTTCCGAAAATATCTGTTCTAAATTCTTCAGAGATTGCTGGTATTCCCAGCTCAGCTAATTTTGAAGAAATATTGTCTTTCATGTGAATGTCACACAACAGGTGCAACGCGTAAGGAAGAGGCCTTCCAAATCCTTAAGCTAACACCGGTTGTTTACCATTTACCAGAAATTCCCGGAAATTTCGGTTTGGAATTTTCGTACGGAAAGAACGGTACGTTTCGTTTACCATTTGCCCCCAAATTTCCGGATTGTAGCGCCGCGCTAGACTGGATTTATATTTGTTGTTGTTGTTGAAGCGATTGCGCTCGAAGAGGCCTGAAACTAGTACGAAACTCGAGGAACTTGTAAATGGTAAACGAATTTCCATTCGGAACTCGTCTGGCGTCCCAACCGGGAAAACGGGACTACCTTTTCAGAATTTCCGTTTGTTCCGGGAATTTTCCAGTGGGACGAACCGAAAAAACGTTTACCATTTACATCCCAACCGGAATCTCCGGGAATTTGCGGTAAATGGTAAACAACCACCTTTTCGCCTTCTGTTCCGTGCACAAGAACGTTTTGCGTTGGACCGTGGCATGGGCTCCTGACCGTGGCTACTGGGCTCCTTTTTGTGGTGGAGAAGGATTAGGCTGATGCGGACTGGATGGCTATCCTCCTTTGTCCTGAAGAGCAAGTGACGATGAGTCCTCATGGTAGCATAATATTTACCGAAGTTAAAACTTGCATCAACTCCAAGTACACTGAATTTTGCCGGGTTTGTGCAAAATCGCTCAGGATCCCTGGCATCTTCCTTTAGCATTTGTATACGTTCTATGAATTCATCGCCATCGTTTTGTTGGTTTTTCTGCTTAATATTATTCACCTGTTTTAAATCACGCGCATTCCCGCCAGCTGACTTTATCTGCATAATTCCACCACTTTCTCACAGGCTCTGGCGAAAAAGCGCTTTGGGCGAATTACTTTCCGCCAGTTGTTGCAGTCTTTCTTTCGAAGTTTGCGAAGTGCGGTGGTATGGCCTGCTACCCTTGCTGCTCCCATGCAGCTTAACTTTGACTTCTCGCTCCACATCATCAAAGACGTACTGCACCAAGGCCAGGCTATGTTGCTTTCCGTTCAGATCTAAAGTAAATAAATCGGAAGTGAAAATCTCAAATTTCTTTTTTCTTGATTGTTGTTGTACTGTAATGCAAGACGTTGGGCCTCTAGTCTGTAGGGAAGGGATATGGAAAATAACAAATGTAAAAGGGTGAGACTGGGAATAATGATAATAATGATAATGATAATGAATTTATATAGCGCACTTTTTCATGTGAATATGTTCAAAGGCGCTTTACACTTTTACTGGGTGAGAGCGGACGTCAGCATGTAAAGGCGCCTCTGGGTGCCGCTATCAGTCCACATATGATCTCACCCACTCGGCGGTTAGGAGTTTGCCTACATAAAAATCGTAGTTTCAGGTTCATCTTGGCTTCGACGATTCGTGTACAGTATACAGACATATAACAAGGGTACCAACCTCTCAAATGTATAATTAGTCAATGTAACTCGGAATCGCTTTGATTTCGATAAAACGATCGCGTGCAACTGTAGACAACAGCAAGGCCAGTCATTGCCTCCGTGACTTTGGTGACCGCTCTTGTCTTTGCAGCTTCTCAGAAGTAATAGGTCTTAGTACCTATTCTATGCCAGGCACCCATGTCGTCCGCTTTACATTCCTTACATGTGGTGCCTCCACATCGACAATTAACAATACACTCCTTGATATAGAAGTAGGAACAGCCCTTGTCACTCTCCGTGAATCAATAGGGAGTTTAAGAAACGACGACGGCTACGACAACGACAACCCCACAAAACAATAATATCATTGGTTAAAAGAGTATAAATAATCGTGCTGCACGTGCAGCACGGATTTTAGCAAGTATATCAGCCGTCCTCTGCGTAACGACGACGTGAAACCACCGAATTTGAGGTTTTGATGACAACGTAAGCATATAAGAGAGAATCTTTCATTCTCTATTTTTACTCTGAAACCGCTCGTATCAATTTGTTTTTAGGATACTTCGGCCATTTTGTAGGACCGTGAGTGAGACTGAATAATCGCGAAAGAGTTATGATAGAGCGAAGCTATATTTTAAGATGACGTTTTCGTCTACCGTCGCTTTCGAAGATCTTAAACTCCCTAATGTCCGCGTCGAGAAGGATCCCTACAGCTTCTTCTGGGGTGATCCCGCTTCGCCGGCCCATTGAATAAACTGTAAGCATCGGATCGTCGTTCCAGCTAACTACAGAGTCTTCATCACTTTCCTCCGTTATCACATGTAAAACATTGTGACCCTGTACAGGAAAACGCAGTGAAACAATTAGTTCCATGGCATCTCGCTAAGACACATTACTTTAGTAATGCAAGAAAAAACGTTTCGGTTAGCAAAGTTAATAAGAGGTTATGGAGATAACGTATGCACCAGAAAAGGTAAATTGACCGCCTTTAGCTAATGAAATCGCATTTTAACTCGACGCATCGATAGAAAATCGTAACAAGCTATAACTGGTTGCCCCTGGAAGCGTAAGGTCACTCCCTACAGAAAAAAAAAAAGATTAACTAGTCAGCCTAATGAATTGATGTGTGTAATAATATTTCAGACACTTTTACTTAACTTAACTGAAGAATAAATTAATTATTTCAATACCTGAGAGAGTTCATCAGGTGAGGATGAGTTATCTTCAATGATTATACTGTGACCAAAAGGATCAATGTAAGTATCTGGGCAACTGTTCACCTACCCCTCCCCTAACTCAACATTAATTGTAACTTTTTAACTTATTATAACTTGTTGGGTTAGGGGAGGGGTAGGTGCACAGTTGCCCAGATACTTACATTGATCCCCTCAATGTAAGTATCTGGGCAACTGTTCACCTACCCCTCCCCTAACTCAACATTAATTGTAACTTTTTAACTTATTATAACTTGTTGGGTTAGGGGAGGGGTAGGTGCACAGTTGCCCAGATACTTACATTGATCCCCAAGTATCTGGGCAACTGTTCACCTACCCCTCCCCTAACTCAACATTAATTGTAACTTTTTAACTTATTATAACTTGTTGGGTTAGGGGAGGGGTAGGTGCACAGTTGCCCAGATACTTACATTGATCCGAAGTTCCTTGTGTTTAGCCATTTTGAATAAAAGACTATCATTCGACATTGTTTCCCGAGTACTGTATTTGTTTTGTTTGGTTCAAGTGGCCGTATTAACGGGGTAAAATTATACAGGATTGTACAGGTTGGGTTTTCAAAATGTGGCCGTTGGCCGTATTAATGGGGTTGCCGCATTAACGGGGTTTTATTATAAGAAAATGTATGGGCATTTTGCCGGGACAAACAAAAGTGGCCGTAATAACGAGGTGGCCGTAAGGCGGGGTTCCACTGTAGTCCTACAATGGGAATGACTGAGGACGTCATCTCATTTGCGGTTGCATATAGAAATATAAATATCCTTGTTAGAAAAACCATATCTTCTACGTCTTCTACGTTCAAATGCTGTCGTTTTAAGATCTATGTTACAATCACACACTGGGTGGGGCACGGTATCTTTAGGGACGGACCATTAGAAAAGTGATGGGGGGGTGGGGAAAAAAAACAAAAACAAATTCATGCAAGGGAAAATGCCAAGAAAAAAAATTCATGCAAGGAAGAAGGTAAAAAAAAAATTCGTGCAGAAGGAAGGTCCAATTGTGACTTTTTCACACGTAGTAAAAAAAATTCGTGCAGAGGGGCTCACCTGAAAAAAAAATTCCTGCACAAGTAGTGAGCGAAAAAAAAAATTCGTGCAAGCTGAAAATTCCCCACCCCCCCCCCCCCCTCCACATCACTTTTCTAATGGTCCGTCCCTTAGGAAGGTTTATTATGCGCACACCCAAATATGGCCAAACCTGAGTCAGGTGAGTGTTTACAATTCACCAGACATTTGAATGCAAAGGAGATAAAACTGAAAGAGTAGGTGGCTTTAATGAACCTATCTCTTCTTTTTCTTGGGTGATGGACTTATGAGGTTAACAACAGCTTGTTCGTCCGCATCACTTGAAGAGTCTCTGATTGTAACACATTCCATAGCACGATCATGCAAGGCAACAGTATTTTTAAAAAGAAATAAATGGATGAATGAATGAGTGAGTGAATGGTAGACAGATAGGAAAACAACCAAACACCGTATTTACTCGAATAAGACTATAATGCTTGGAAGTCAGTAAGGAGAATTACATTAAATTGTGCATCGTGTGTTCTCCATAATTATCCTTTTTTGGCTGAGAGGAGACTACGATCCCCCCAGGTGGGGGGAAGGGGGTACTCCCATAAATGTCGGGTAGGTGTGTGCCGCGAAGGGTCTTAAACCCTGACCATATCTAAGGATGAAGCAAACGAAAATTGATACCCTATTTAAGGCCCAGACACAAAAAATGACACACTATGCAAGGGAAAACCAAAAACTAAAAATAGTTTGAACAGGTCAACTTTATTTCGTTTCTGTAAAATTACTGGAAGTTAGCATCAAGCATAGTATCGTAGACTGCCTGATACAGTTTAGGTATCCTATCTAAGGATCACGCCAGGAACACCATGCCAACATGTGCAAAAATGATACCCTATTTAAGGATCGAGAAAGTAAAAAACCATACCCTATCCCGCGGCACATACCTATATAGCCCATATATGGGAGTATCCCCCCGGACTACGATCATCCTTGCTTGGAGCATGGGACGTTTCTTTTTATACATGAATGTACTCATTTCCTGTCCTGTATTCATTCTTATCGCGTGTGGTCGGATATCCTTGAACTTGCCAAAAAAAAGCTGCTCTCGTTCATGATGGATACGCTTTTCTTTTAGCAAATACTTTGCAGTTTCTCGAAGGAGTTTTTCTTATTCTAGTACTTCATCTATTTTATAAGCGAAAAAAATGTCAAAAAAGAAAAATGGGAAGCATGACTCCTTGCACACGGACACCTTTTACAGATGCGTTGGTGTAAGAAAGGCATTTTTTTCAAAACCACTCGGAAAGTTACTTTTTACTTCGATTACCGACGTTACTGACCTTGTTATAACTTTCCTGAATTTACCTGGCCAGGCCGTGAAGGGATTTTTTGGCCACGCTATTTACTAAGGTTTTTGTTTTTTTTTTTTTTATTATTATTATTTTGCCACACAGAATAAATTACAAGTAGAATAGAAAAGATAAGAAATGAAATAATTACTGTTAAATATAAAATAAGCGTAGATCTTGGAAAGAGTGACTGTGGTGGGGAAATCTCCGAGAAGCTGAGAGCTTATAAGAAATAGAGATTTCCTCCCACGGACAATTTCAGTACTAGGCAGCATTTTAAAACACACACATTGGGACACCCTAGTCGGCACAGGAAACGAGATAGTTACTAGCTACTGTGTGCCTTTGGTAAAAAGATATCTTAGTGAGCAGACAAGGGCAATTCAGTGTAAGAAAAAATACTGCAGCCGGACAATGTACTTCTTGTGAGAAAGAAAAGAAAGCAGAAATCAACTAGTTTTGATACTCGCCTTACACTGTTACATGTACAACTGTAATTGATTACTCTACCTTTGAACCGAACTTTCCTTTGAGTACTTTTTTCAGCCTAAACTGACAAAATAGGGGCGTAAGAACCTCCAGAGATGCTTCCGAGTCCAAGTCACCAGTTTCCTCTGCATCCTTGGGAACATCACAAGTATGTCAAATTTTCTTTCGAGTCATAGACATTTTTACTTGCGAAAATAAATAAAAATCAAACAGAAGAAAAAAAAACACCTCTGCAGCTTCAAGGAATGCCTCTAAGGCTTTCTCCATGGATTCGTCTTCATCTTCTGTCTGAAAACGTCACCATCAGCCATCTTTCAGGGGACTTTTTGTCTTCACTACATTTGCATGGGATGCACGACTACAGAGGGCAACTGGTCTTCAGGGGCTTTACGTGTAGAATTCATCACAAAATCAAACTCGAAAGGTAGAAATGAGAGAGCTTGAAATCGCCTTCAAAGGAACTCACTAAACTCAATTAACAATATGCCACGATGTGGTTAGTCTCCTCCGCAGCCGTTATTGGGATCGTCACGCAATGCTTCTCCCCCACTAAGTTAGTGGGGGAGAAGCGTTGCGTGACGATCCCAATAACAGCTGCGGAGGAGACTACGATGTGGTCAGTTTCCACCAGATGTATTAAATGGACAACTGGTATTTGTTAACTGTTAGGTCGAACCTTTTTTGATAATTTACGATTACAATTGACTACTGAAGATGTTTTCAGATGAAAAGATTAGGGGGAATGTTGTGTGACATTCCAGATTCCCCTGTGGTGCCAACCTGCTACAATTTTAAGTTTTTTCCTGGAGTCCAGAGTCCAGAGTCCAGAGTCCAGGTTCCAGTCCAGCGTTTAGACTATGCCTTTGAAGACGGATTTCTCAGAGTCGAAATCCGTTTTTGGATTTCATGTTTCATAGCAAAATCCGAAATCCGAATTTCCCAGTCGAAAGCACCCTTATTTAACGTTTCGAGGATAAAAATTTAGTGTTTATCAAAGTACACGACGATATTTACAAAAGGAGACATTGTACGGTTAATTAGTTCGCTAAGCGGGATGTGGGTAGTACGGCCCGCCTCCAGCCTCTGAGAGAAAGGTTATCATCAGTAAGCTTAATTAACCATTCAAAGCCAGGATTTGATAAGTTTTACAAAGGGTCTGAAGGAAATTGATAAGACATCTAGCGATCCAAATGAAATAGACTGTCTTGCTCACTTTATTTTTTAATGAGCTATCTGCTGAGTGCGGTGTACGGTCTCCCAGGATGGAGTGGCAATTTTCACCTGGCAACTCACGCGAATTCCTAGCTAAGTGAGTCTTTTCCGTGCAAAACAATCACACTTGATAAGTTTTTCAACCATAAAAAGGTCGCCTTTTCCCGACCGTGGAAATAATACTACCGCGCTCGACCTAAACACGTGCTAATAATAACAATTCACGCCGCCGCTCAAGGCACGAAAATGACCACATCAAAAACGTTAATTCCTTTTTTAATGAGATCATCTTGAGCCTTAAACTCACCTGATTCGTTCATGTTTGAACGTTTTAATGAGTCCAAGTTCTTTAAAGCACGCTGTAATGTACCTCGGTCGACGGGGCGAAAACAGAAGTTGACAATAGAACAAAGAACTCATTGTCCTCGTGTAGGAAACTCGTGTTGACATGTCAGTCACGCCGGGAAATTACTGAGCCCGCATGGCACAGGACAGTGATAGCGGCTGTCTTCTTAAATCTGGAACAATTTTTGTCAGTTCGTGAAGTTTGAGTTGATTCGTGTGGAAAATCGTCATGCATTTTTCCACGATTATCTGGATTTTTGTGATAATAGTTGCTCTTTTAATCCTCACACTGGTCCTACGCTTTGCGTGGGTGATGATGAGAAGTGAGAGTAGACCGTTAGACGCGGACTCGCTAGCAAAGGTTATGGTCGTAGCGGGATCAGGTACCAACAATAATAATAGTAATAAAGTTAATATTATTCGAAGTGTCTAGATGTCCGCCAGGCATACAGAATTTCGTGAAAAACTACGTGTCCGTCAATCGATTTTTTTAAAATCTAATACCAATTAGAGAGTAGATCTAGTCAAATCGATGCGCTGAAACCTTGCTTAGAATCTTGAAGCCTTTTTGTTGAGTATGTTTGGACGACAATGTTTCAGCGCATCGATTTGACTAGATCTAATCTCTAATGGGCAATATTTTGTTAAAAAAATCAATTGACGGACACGTAGTTTTTCACGAAATTCTATACGCATGGCGGCCATCTAGACACAGCGAATATTATTTAGACACTGGAAACTGTAGTTGAATTTTATTCTTTATGAGTAGAAACCACTAAGCATACAGATCCTTGTTGTAAAGAAAATTGGTTACTTTAAACAATGAGAGTTCACATTACTGTACTGACTTGTGTTATTGTTGGTATAAAACTAAAAGGTATTCCTTTGCAAGTTAATATTTATTTAATACATGTTGTAGACTCTGCATTCTGTTATCTAGCAAAATACTTTGTTAAACCTTTTAAATTTTAGAATTAAGAGGAAGCTGCTGGATCCAGAGTTCTAGCTCTTTTATTTCATTCAATAGTAAATATGTGGATATGTAAACAGTAAAGGATATATTTTTATTTTTATTGTTATAATAGCACTAGTTTTAATTATCTACTTATTGTAATTTTTATCCCTTTAATTCAGTTCATTCTGTAATGTGGCAAATAAATTGTATATTATTATTATTATTATTATTATTATTATTATTTAAGCTGCATATTGTCTCACACAGTGTGATTTGATGACCAATCTAGCAAACTGCTTTGTTGAACCTTTTAAATTTTAGAGCTAGGAGAAATTTGTATATTGTGTCACACAACGTGATTTCGTGACCAATCACAGAAAGATCATAATAAGTATTATACTATATGACCTGTTCAGCCCTGCTCACGAAGTCCCTTAGAAAACTATAGTAAACGGTGACGTGTTTAGGGTCGGGCGGGTTGACATGAGCCAGTCCGGAAAACACATTCCAGCCCTAGTACACTTGTATGGCTTTGCTGTGAAAAAAAAAACATTGATTAAAAGAAAACAGAAGTGAGAAAATAACTCACATGTCTTTGATGAATTGTTAATTTTTCTGTCATGACTCAAAAAAAATAAGTGACATGTTTTTATTGTAGAATCTTTTTGAGTTTTTTTTTTTCCATTTAGAATGAAAACAAATTTTTAGAAATTTGCAAAACTTTGTCACTGGTCATAGGATAAAATGCTTATTGACTCAGGTTGGCCTGGACGGGAAAATATTTGGCTGTCATTCATGATGCACAGACCTCGCTGTCATGATCTGTTTTCAAATGTTTTCCAGTCTGCTCCCCCCCCCCCCCCCCCCCCACTCAGTCAATAACCACATACCGGTATTTTACAAATCTCAGTTCTGTGCTACCATAAATCCTCATATTCAGGGGTCCTTTGGGAGTCGGTTAATTGAGGGGAATGGCTTACAGTATTAAATTGGTTGGTTCAATGTTCTAGAACCAGGCCTTCTGACAGGGTGCGGGGAAAAAAGGAAAATTGTGCGGGTTTTGGGAGGCAAATTGTGTGGTAAAAAACGGCGATTGTGCGGGAATTGTGCGGGATTGCGCAATCATGGAAACAAACAAATATTCGATCACCGGGCCCAAAAAACCCGACATGGAGGAATTTCTGGATAAATGAAAAGTGCAACAACTCCCCTCTTAGTTTGGCAATTAAACATAAACCAAATTTCTATTTTGCTACAACTTTAGCCAAAGTTTGTATTAACAAAATCATGTTGCGTGACATGATCGATTCAAAATCGTAATTCCCGGGCATAATTTCGCTTTGAAATAAAATGTTTTCGACCAGAGCAAGTTACTTTATGAAAAATCCCGACATTTTTGTACTTTCTTTGATATGTAGAGCGAATGTTATTTCGTGAAGGTTTAAAACTCTTCACGCTTGAACCACAACACCGAGACAAGATTAGACTGAGACTAGTGACCAGGCCGGCACGGAGCTATAGAGAGCTGCCTTGTTGTTTTTATATCTGCTCGAACTGTTCAATCGCGGAAAGTGGCGGATTTCTCGATTGTTTTGCTAGGTAAATAGCCTAAATATAGCCTAAAAAGTTTCTTTAAACCTTGGCAATCGATGGGAATATTGATTTAATTAGATTTGCAACCAAATATTTCGATATTGTGCGGGATTTCGCGGATTTTCAGAAATTGTGCGGGATTGTGCGGCTTTGATCGAATTGTGCGGTCCCGCACCTGCGCACCCTGTCAGAAGGCCTGTAGAACATTCCAGTAAAATGTTTTTGGTTCTTCCATGAACTTAACCATTAGACGTAACCTGAGTTTACAACAAATTTATAGCCAACAAGGCAACTTTTTTTTAAAAAAAAATTGGTGCTTTACATGTATAACCGAGAAACCACAGTATTAAACAATTTATTATTCTCTGAAATTGAATTCCTATAGCCTCTATTCACGGAGATTGAACAGAGTAATTGTTATAGCATATATAACAATGAAGCAACCTCAGTCACAACTCTCTGAAACAGCAAATTAAACTCTTCATCAGTAGGGGTATTGGAGGGTAAGAAATTGGGTAAATCAAAGGAATTGATTAAGTATTAGTTATACCACCATAAGGTAGGGAGGTGTTGAGGTTTCAAGTGTTAGCCCTTCATCAGAGCAAATGACAAAGGGCTAACGCTCGAAACCTCAGCATCTCCCTTTTACCTTATGGTGGTATACCGTAACTTACTTAATCAATTCCTTTGATTTACCCAATTTCTTGTGTTTCAATTCTCCACCAATGCAGCACCAGATTCTTTAATCCCCACAGTATTTGAGGGTAGGTGCCTTAAAAGGTAGCAAATGAGGAGAGCAGTAATCTCCTCGCAGCAAGGAGATCTGCATGGCAACCCAGCCACAGCCCACCTCCTGCACCTGTCACACAGCACTGAGGAGACTGTGTGTGGACATATGCTTTTTGTAGAATACTTAACAGGAGAGGGGGGAGGGCCAAACAACCAGTGAGCAAAGGCAAAGCAACAATGGGCGACAAAAGTAGTTGAGACAGTTGACTGACTCAAGTGAAAATTGCAACATTTCACTAATTCCATTTCAAATCCAGTTCTCATTGATAGCCAACACCCTCCCCCCCCCTCCCCCTTTTCTATGTTGAAAAGGAAAGAGGCAAGTTCTAGAGACAGGAAATCCAACATTGTTTTGGGGGGAGGGGGTAGTATTGTTGAGTTGATGGGGGAGATTGGCCAAATGTCTTAACACTTTTGTGGCCCATTGAAGCAAGTACATGCAAAACATGGTTATGGCCCTGGAACTCCCCATGTATGGACTTGCTGTAACCGTTGACCAGCATTGGCTTGATTTTAACTTTGCCTTAATTTCATGTGGCCACATAAAAAGACAATTGATGCCAGCCATTTTCCTCTTTGACTAAAACTCACTTGCACAAGGATTTCCCAGAAGCCTCAGCGCTACTCATTTCATGAGAGGTGAATAGTGTGCACTATTCTGAGTAATTGAAGCAGTCAGATTGCTTCAAAAGACAAGGTTCCTGAATTGTTATACTGTATGCTAAATTATTTTTAAAAAAAACTTTAGATTTATACATTTCAAGGGCTGAAGAGCTACAAAGACAGGAGACCATGAGTTACTGTTATATACGTACTTTCCCTCAACAAACGAGCACTGTGATTGGTTGATTTTGGTCACATGCCTCTGATCAAATTCAAATGTATCCCGACCGGGATACAATTGCGCAGTTGTTGCCCGCGCACCAGCTGTGCCATCTTTGTTTGTTTGTTTGTTTTTACTATATTGTTTAAGGGAAATTCTAATGTTTGTTCACTCGGCAAACTTGTTAGTTTTGTTTTTCCTTGAGTCCAGATGTTTCCCGGGACAAAGTCAAGGGAAACATCAGGACTCTTTGTACTTCCAATAATCATCATCATCATCATCATTATTATTATTACTAGGTTAATAATAACATTAATAGTGATAACTATTAACATTACTATTATTGTTATTGTTGTGCATGTTTCTCTTTTTATTCACTTATCCCCCTTGTTTGACATTTTGTTAGGTGGTCACACCACGGAGATGTTAAGGCTTCTTAGCTGTCTGTCTCTAAAATACCAACCACTGATTTACGTTGTTGCTCAGTCTGATCACATGAGTACAGAGAAGATAAAGAGCTTTGAAAGTAACAGAAAGAAGCAACATGGAAAAGATACCATATCAGAGGTTAGCTGTATGTATTGAGTAGTTGCTGATTTGATGGTCACAGCTGGAATGCTGTAGTACTTAGAGCTAATGTATGTTTTGAGCTAGATTTTGGTATCACCCTATACTTCGTTATGTATGCTGTAGCTACTGTACAGTATACTGTTTAGGGTAATGCCTGGGCAAAATGTGCAAACACTTCTTGTCTTCAAAAAACAAAACAGCAATGCTACGGTATGCATAATAAAGTATGGGGTAATATCAAAATTTATCCATAAGGCATATTTTGTCTTGCAATATTTCACTAATTACCAAACATTTCAATGAGTTTTCTTGTTTTCAAAGAAGAAAACACTCAGGCTGTGGCTATCGCATGCCTAATGAAGGATAGGGTGATGTGGAAATCTTGCCATAAGGCATATTTGGTATTGCAATATTTCTTTAACTACATAATAATATACATGCAAAAATTTCAGCATGCTCATTGGCTGAGAGCACGTCAATTAATCCCAAATAGTGCAGAAAATTGAAATTGAAGAAAAAAGTTGAAATTGAGTGCAGAAAGTTGAAATTGAATTTTTGCATGTATATTATTAACAAGTAATCACATGATTTGTCTCGTGCAATTTGGGATAAATCAGCACTCGTTAATTTTCAAAGACTACAAATTGCACTCGCCCTACCGGCTCGTGCAATTTGGTTAGCCTTTGGAAAATTTACTCGTGCTGATTTATCCCAAATTGCACGAGACAAATCATGTGATTACCTATACGAACAGTTGAATCAGTTTGGACCTAGATTTTTATGGAAGCAAGCCAGCCATACCAAGCGGGTTGACCAGTCAATGGGTAAATCAAACGAGTAGATCAACTCGTTTGATTTACCCATTTTCTTGTGTTTCAACTTCCCACCGACGGGTTGACCAGTCAGACAGGCTGATGATTCTAACTGAATCAGAATTGGCAATGATTGTCCCCAAATAACAAACTTTGATACAAATGAATATATGAAAGACAATATATTTGAACTGCGGATTAATATGTAATAGCATTAATTTATCATCGCAGTTATGTACACAGCTTATGCAGCTGTGAATTTGAAGCCTGTTCAAAAAAAAACCCCAGGCTTGAATCCCGTTCAAGCCTGAGTTTTTTTTTTTTCAGGCTTCAAATTCACAGCTGCTTAAGCTGTGTACATAACTGCGATGATCAATATATGTTATTTACCGGGCGGGAGGTCCGTATGGGAAAAAACCAAGGGCACAGTTTTTTCCCTTACGAACCGACCTAGACCGGTAAATAACTTATTTATTTTTTCTGTTTGTTTGCTTTTTTTCAATTTGGCGCGAATAGCGCGGATAAAAATCCGGACCATGGTCCGTATCGTAAAAAGCTGGACCGGTTACGAGCGCGCAATTAGCCAATCAGATTCGAGGATTTGGGATTCCGGCCCGCTGAGATGCTTCAGAAAAAAATAAATTAATGTTATTACATAACAAACTTTGTTACATGTAGTTCTCCTTTTTTAGAGTCTGAGATTCTTTGGGTTTGCTAACAAAAAGAATTGTGGTCTCTAGGAATGAAGATGGCATAATTGTTTGATTACATCATAAAATGGTGTCAGCAGATTATTAGGCCTACCCTCTTTCAAACGAGTATATGACTTTCTCAGTCCTGTTAGGCCTGTGGTCACTGATGGGTGGTATTAGGGACCTTAAGCAAGGATGACGTCAATGAGATTGAGAACGCCAAAGAAACAGTAGGCATAATGAGCAAAAACAATGGCTCTGTGTAACCCCGCACGTGCGTTTTGCATTTTTGTACATTTCATTGCCATTCTCTCCAAAACAATGACGTGAAAATTAATGACCAAATTTAAAGTTCTGTGGAGGACATGAGCACAAGCAGAGAAAGGGTAAATTAACTCACAAAACATCAACGTCATTCATACAAGTTAAATTCCTGGACAGTTGGCATGAGTCTCACAAGGAGAATGTGTTGGAATAATTGCAATTTCATTGCAGTAATGCAAATTTATGTTTTTTGTAGTTGTTCTCATTGACATCGGCATCATCCTTGCTTAAGGTCCCTATTACTAATTAGGCGCATGCATGATCATAAATTATGTTAACTTAATTTTGTTAAACTGTACGTGTAAATGGTTTTGACCTACAATGGCCGACAAAAGAAGTTGAGACAGTTGACTGAACTGAGTGCTATAATTGCAACATTTCACTTTAATACTCCATTTAAAATCCAGCCTCATTGATAGCCACCCTCCCCCTTTTCAATGTTGTATAGGAGAGAGGCAAGCTCTGGACAGAGACAGGAAATCCAACATTGTTTTGGGGGGAGGGGGTAGTAACGTAGAGTTGAAGGGGGAAATTGTCCTTATGCACTCCAAAATGGCAAAGTGTCTCAACACTCTTGTTGCCCATTGTAGGAGTCTCAGTATTTTGAGTTTGATGGCTTCTGCTCAGGTTGTCAAAACAGTAGTCAACGTTTGGCTGCCTGGCTCCACTTGCCCTTATGGTTATTCCAGGCAGCCAGTACTCTTAATTTTTACCTTAAATATTTTCATTGTCAAACTTATTTTTCCTTAGCAAGATTGAAGTACAAATAAAGATTGTTGTTGTTGTTGTTGTCATCAACAACAGTTCTTTTCAGAGCTACTTACACCCGGACCATCAAACTCAACAAACAACTATTAATTATGTTAGTAGCATCCTATTCATCAGAGTCGAGTGCCTCTGATGATGATTTCCGCTCAGGTTGTGTCAAAGTGCCAGTCAGTGTCATCAACAACAGTTCTTTTCAGAGCTACTTACACCCGGACCATCAAACTCAACAAACAACTATTAATTATGTTAGTAGCATTCCTATTCATCAGAGTCAAGTGCCTCTGATGATGATCTCCACTCAGGTTGTGTCAAAGTGTCAGTCAATGTCATGAACAACAGTTCTATTCATAACTACTGTACTTACACCTGGACGATCAAACTCAACAAACAACTCTTTTTTTTATCAATAGCAGTATACAATTCTGAGCATTCCACGCAGCAGAGAGGTCCGCCAGTCGTGGCTAACAACCGTATTCACCACCCTAAATGCTGTCTTGTTTTCATTCCCGTTGGTGTTCCAGCAGAGACCTGACTTGGTAAGGTACACTGTAGTGAAGTGATGAGGAAGTCATAAGACTCAGGGCTAAAAATTAACTCCAGCGCTTGGAGGCTAGTCGGGCCAGTTTCCTTAAATTTAGTGGCCCATCCCAAAATGAAGTAGTCCTCGATTTTTTTTTTTTTTTTTTTTTTCACGTGGTAATCACAAAATTAAAATGACGTATGTATGTTGTGAAAGTGGATCGTTCGTGAAATCACTGTTAAAACGGCTCGGAATTTCCACTTCAGAACTAAAAATTCATTAGTAAACTACATGTTGAGTTTTATTTTTAACTTTCCACTTCGCATAATTTACATTGCAACTTTTCGAAATTCTGTAGCATCGTCGCACCTCGGGCGTCCAAACCTTAACTTTTGGTAGCCCTGGTCAGTTTTAACTCGCCTCTGGCGACCGTGCGACCGCCAATTTTTAGCCCTGAAGACTTGAAACGCGTGACGCGCGTCCAGAGCTTTCCTTAGTACTATATTTGGAAACTGCTTGCCCCAGTCTATGCGCTTGTTGACTGCATGTTAGTACTATATTTGGAAACTGTTTGCCCCAGTCTATGAGCTTGTTGACTGCATGTTAGTACTATATTTGGAAACTGTTTGCCGCGTCATAAGTATTGTGCATTTGCAACAACAACTTGTCTGCCATGTTCTGAGCAGCCACAAATACATGTATTTCCGGGTATGTACGTTTGAAGCTACTGAAGAAAGGTTGATTGGTTAAATAGGTTTCCCTTGATTTCCAAATATGGTTATTGAAAGAATGAATGTGGACAAGCTGTAGTTAAAGATATTTAAAGGCAGTTACATCTTTTCCGTGACATGTTATGCAATTCCCATAATGTGACTTGTTGTGCAATTCCCATAGTGAAATGTGTGTGAAACATTTACATGTTTATTATGTAACACCTTTTCCCGAGCTGAAGTGTTACTGTAAGTACCGAGTAGTAATAAAATATGCAGTGATCAAGTATGATCTATTCTCTATTAGTAAAAAGCTATTAGTAAGCAAATGAAAATGCTGCAATCTGATTGGCTGAGGTACTTCACACTATCAGCGATTAGAGTGCGGCACTTGGTTGAAGATCTTTTTCAAAATGGCGACATCTTCGCGCTTTAGCGAAGTTTCGCAGGAAGATGTGGTATTTTGGTAATTTTTCACCGACACGATTCGTTGATTATGATTTTTGATTTAGGTTTCTATGAAGTGATAGTTGATTTAGGTTTCTATTTAAACAATAGAGTGTTTCTGTCGAGGAACTATCGGCTAGATAGTTGCACCGCGGAAATTTGATGTTCTTAAAGCTTCTCGGGCAAATATGCTAGTTTTAAGAACATCAAATTTCCAAGGGGCAACTATCGGACCGATAGTTCCTCGACAGAAACACTCTATTGTCTTTATTGTTCACCATTAAATTTTCTTCCGCGCGCCAGTTGAAAAACACTCAAAACCCAATAAAAGCAGATCAATCAAATATTTATCCATAGCACAGCCTGAAATTTCAATAATTCGCAACGTGCATTGCCTAAAAAATACGGTAAAACTGTCAGAAAATTCACATTTTCACGGACGGGCACTATCCATCCGGGTATTTTCCTTGGAAGGGCACTATGCGCTGATAGTGTGTCTCCGCGGACGAACACTATCGCGTCACGTGATCAATTTAAACCAATAAGAATCGGAGAAAATTTAGTGGTGAACTATAAGGGGTGATAGTTTATGAGGCTGAAGGCTCTGACGAATGCTCTGACGAAGGTCAGCAAAGAAGATATACTTATCCTTGTCAAGGAGGTTGTACCCAACCCCCAAAAAACAAGGTACACATGAATAAATATTTGACTTGATCTGCTTTTATTGGTTTTGACCGTTTTTCAACTGGCGCGCGGAAGAAAATTTATTTGTGAACAATAAAGACAATAGTGTTTATATAGTCTTGGAACTGTCGGTCTGATAGTTGCCCCTCGGAAATTTGATGTTCTTAAAACTAGGTTATTTACCCTCGAAGCTTTGTATCTCGGGTAAACATTTGTTTTAAGAGCATCAAAGTTCCGCGGGCGAACTATCAGCTGATAGTTCCTCGACAGAAACACTCCATTGTTTAAACAGAAATCGAGAGCGAATAATCTAATTATTAATTACAATCCGTTTTATTTGTCTCTGTTGTTTTCATTTCTGCCTTATTGATATTCGTATTTTCGATTATCTGGACTCTCGATTGTCCGGACAGTTTTCACAAGGCCCAACGAGTCTGATAATTCAGGTTCGAATGTATATATTTCTATTCATTCACTTTTATGACTAGACTCTTCCATCCCTTAGTCAACCACATGACACCTACTGTACTGTAATGCAATTTAATATTTAATCTTCATTCAATGTACTAAATCCATGCGCGTGATTGGCTAAACTCAATCACGTGATTTTGTGATACGTCACGTCATCACCTAGTAACCGTGCACTCATGAGAATACATCATGCCATCACACAACGGCTGGCATCAAAATGGCAAGTTTTGTATTTCATTGAACTCAGATTGAATATTAAAAGGGTTAGAGACTTGAAATTCGTGGTTTGTTTACAAATACACGCACTTGCTGGGTGTAAAATGAACGAGAAATTGTCAATACTGCACTCAGCTTCGCTTCGTGCAGTATTGACAATTTCTCTTTCATTTTACAGCCAGCGCGTGCGTGTATTTGTAAACAAACCACTCATTTCAGTCTCTAACCCGTAAACAGCATACATGTATATATGGTACTACACTGTAACCTTTTTGCCCTCTTATTTTTTGGTACTCCAGTAACGGAATGATACTTTCATTTCCTTAGTAAAATCTTATATCATACAGAACCATTTAAAGATCTCCCCCGGCTGAAACCACTCAATATGATTGTAACTGTATAGTGTAAACTGTTTGGTTACTAGCCTATGTTGTTCATTCATTCATTCATTCATTCATGTGTGCTCAGTTTCTGCAATTGTGGCTTTCTCACACAAAGAAGCCGTTCCTGTGTGTTACTCCACAGGCAGCCCAAGCTCTCGACACGTGCTCTCGAATGGCAAGTGCCATTTTTTCAGACAGTTACATTTGTTGGAACAGCGAGCGCTAAGGAGGCTAAAAAAGCAAATGAAACACGAAGAAAGAAAGAAAGAAAGAAAGGAATGCTTTACAGACAGTTTGCTTGTTTAATTTTATTGAATTATTGGTTGCATTTCCCTCTACTTCATAAAGCTTAACTACTTTATAGTTTTCCCCATACAACTGCTTATAAATATTTGCCGCCCTGTTTCTAACGGTCGAGTGTACGTGTCGAGAGCTAGGGCTACCTGTGGTTACTCGTGTGACCCAAACTGCGGCTGCTCGAAGGTTTCAGTTATAATCGTAGAGTTGTAACTAGGTGTTCCTTTTAACTATATCCTATCCTTGACAATAAAACCTCTGTTTTGTATTCCAGCTTCTCTCCAATGGTCCTGGAACATGCATTCCTATTTGTTTTGCAGCTCTCGCAATGAAGGTAAGTTTTTTTGGAGATTTTAATCGTGCAAGCTTTTATTATAACATATTGTATGTTATATTATATGTTCATATTATATATTGATATTTATATATGGGTAATGATTCTTCTTTACGACTGGTTGACGTTCATTAAATCCAGGGTATTCAGGCGTTTTAGCCTATCAATTGTAAGAAGTAAAGCCAACCATACAACATCAGTTTCGTTTGAAATCAAATGCAATCCACAACAGAACTTCATTATTTGATGGTTGAGAATGTGAAACGACAAACAGACATAGAGGATATTACATGCCCGCGCGTGAATAAGAATTTTGTCTTCGAGTGTTCAACTCGATATCGAGATATCGAGGTGAACATGAGAAGATAAAATTAGTATAGAGCGTTTTCAGTCACGTGGCCAGCAGCCATGCAAATTTTTTGGAACAAAAGAAAGTTCTTACATAAGAAAAGAGTTTAACTCCCAGAGGATTAGTTTGGAACACCAACATGGCCGCCGTTTCATTGTTTTGGAACACCAATATGGCTGCTGTGACGTCATGTGAAAACGCTCTATTCTTAAGCGGGCATGTAATATTTTGTTTATTATATTAAGGTTCTTCAGTCGTTCTGATGAAATTTTGTCGAGACAAAAGCGCCGCTTTCCAAGGGACCGCTGAGAAAGGCACTATTTATTATGTAACCATAGCAACGGGGATCTTTTCACGTGTGAAGATAACACGTTATTTCACGTGTGAAGATATGTTTTCGCGCGAAAGCGCACCTGGTATATACTAAATGCAAGAGAAAATGAGGTTGATTCAAATGAATATATGAAAGACCATATATTTGAACTGTGGAGTAATATGTAATGACATTAATTGATAATCGCAGTTATGTACACAACTTAAGCAGCTGTGAAATTAAAGCCTGAAAAAAAAAAAAAACTCAGTCCTGAACGGGATTCGAACCCATGACCTCTGCGATACCGGTAAGAGAACGTATCTTCCATACTGGGTTCTGTTACTATGATAAGGGGACAGAATCTATTTTTAGATCCGGAAACTATATGAACTGACCAATGGCTGATGTCCTTCTCATCACGTGGTTGTAATTTCAATGCGCCATGGGGAAACCGCGCAGCCATGGAACGAGATATAAATAGGTTCCGCGCTAAAAATAGATTCTGTCCCCATTTCATATCAGACGGGGTTATGTTCTCTTTATTCATTTCTTTTATTTTGAATGTTTGCCACATAGAATAAAATTTACAAAAATGCGCTGATAAAGAACAATAATTACTACATCTACAATAATACAAAAATGAGATAACTACAATAAAAGATCAATAATGAAAGTAAGTGAATCTTAATATTAATTTTAGTTACAAGTAAAGTGGCGAGTAAGCCCAATAGAAGCTATATAGCTTGTAACAATTGGGCTCCTCATATTTAGTTATTATATAATGTAGTCAGCCATGTCATGGTCAGGCGAGTGTAATTTATAGCTCTCTCTTTGAGGTCTTCTTTTAACGAAGTCTTGAATGCAGAGTAATTGTTTTTTCCTCATTTTCTCTTGCTAAATGTCGTTTTCTTGTTGCTTTAAAAGAAGAAGAGTTGTAGTCTAACACCTTTTTCCTAATAGTACGATAAACGCCGACCCAGGATTGAACAGTAACTTAAGTTTAATTTAATGTTATCAGCTTCCTATGAACCAGAATGCAATCCTAGCAATCTCTGTTTTCAGCTTGTTGGGTACAAGAATGTCACAGTGGTTTTTGTGGAGAGTATATGTCGTGTGAGGACTCTCTCCTTATCTGGCAAGATAATGTACTTCATTGCAGATCATTTCCTAGTCCAGTGGAAACAGCTTCTAGAACATTTTCCGAGAGCAGTTTATCTGGGAAGACTGGTGTAAAACAAATAGCAACAGCAAAGCCACGAACAACCTAGTCTACTTTACAGCTGTTGTTTGGCTCGTAACGCAACGCTCGCCCTCTCCATTTTAAATTAAACAGAACCATCCTTGTCATTTGTTGTCTAAGGGACGGACCATTAGAAAAGTGATGGGGGGGGGGGGGGGCGGGGTGGGAAAAAAAAAATGCATGCAAGGAAAAATGCCAAGAAAAAAAATTCATGCAAGGAAGAAGGTAAAAAAAAAAAAGTTCATGTAGAAGGAAGGTCCAATAGTGACTTTTTCACACGTAGTAAAAAAAATTCGTGCAGAGGGGTTCACCTGAAAAAAAAAATTCCTGCACAAGCAGTGAGCGAAAAAAAAAAATTCGTGCAAGCTGAAAATTCCCCACCCCCCCCCATCACTTTTCTAATGGTCCGTCCCTAATGGCTGGCTCGGTGCAATCGTCTGGATCTTATTATACATGTACCTATACTTACATTTAAAACCTCTGTAAGAAAGAAGCTACAATCCTTGCCAGGAATGTTAGACCAACAAGTAGTATTTCTTGTTTTTCTTCAAAAAAAAATGGCAATCACTCTTGATAAGTTACCCCCCCCCCGTCCTTTTTGTCTCCAAGATACTGCGTTTGGAAATATATCCCAACATGGCTTGGCCGAAGATGGGAAGGGGGAGGGGGTGGGAGTAGATAGATGGACAGCTAGATGGATGGACAGACGGACGGATGGAATCTCGGAGCTTTATCAAATTAAAACGCACTAGTTGAACTTTGGTTTCCATGAAATCCATACTATTCCTTATACTACTACATGAGAAATTTCTGTAATTTGATTGGCTAAGAGCAGTGGTATTTTTGCTTAATTTGAAATACCTACATGTGAAAATTACAAACCTTTTGCGAGTAGTAGTATAAACAATAATAGCATGATTTGTACGTGATATTTATATATAAATACCACTCGAGATATTTCAAAATTGTCTCAAATTTCACTCCCTAACGGCTCTTGAATTACGTACAACAATTTTGAAATATCCCTCGTGGTATTTATACAAAATTTCACTACAAGCCATGCTATTACCTATACTAATTACATGTACCACTAGTTAATTACAGCAAAGTGGATTAAAATATAAGTAAACTTATTGAAGAAATTATTGGAGTACTGGCTGCGTTTGGGAAGCAATCTTCTTTGATTTCTTTGGCCCGGTCCTTGTCCCCTTTTTCACAGATTTTAACTTGCAAGTGATCCATAGGATTACCTCTGACTTTGATCTTTGACCAAGCGCATTGTAAGTACTTTTATAAAGCACTTATTTTGCAGATCTTTGAAGGAACCTCATGGTATATGCTAACCATGCTGTTAGACGGTACACCCGTTTCACTCAGTTATCTGTTCGTGTTCAATAGGTAATGGTCGATAATGGTATTGTCAACAATAGAAAGCGTTGCATTCATTACAACGAATGAGCCAAAGGGAATGATTTCATCCAAAAGATAAATTTCGCTTCCAAGTAAAGGTAGATCTTTAAGTTCTCTTTTAGTTAAAGGTCCTATGAAAAGAGTGATAACGATTTTTTAGAACTTGTTTAGCTAACACATAAGAGCTCAAGGTATGCGTTTCTTTTTCTTTTTTTTACACATCCACGTGTCAAGTAGCAAACGGATTCGGATTTAACTATTTTCTTAATAGGATCTACGGATTTGGTTATCAGATTACTGCGGATTTACCTA
>OX453282.1:8890964-8920964 GCA_949710005.1 Ricordea florida | reverse complement strand
TGCCAACTGTCCAGGAATTTAACTTGCATGAACGGCGTTGATGTTTTCCGAGTAAACTGAACATTTCTCTGCTTGTGCTCACGTCCTCCACAGAACTTTAAATTTGGTCATTTCACGTCGTTGTTTTGGAGAGAACGGCAACGAAATGTACCAAAATGCGAAACGCACGTGTGGGGCGTGCACAGCATTGTTTTTGCTAATTATGCCTATTGTTTTTTTGGCGTTCTCGTTCTCGTCGACGTCGTCCTTGCTAAAGGTCCCTAATTTCCGTTGTCCTCAGTAACGACAACTTGTATCCGAGTACTAAAATCATAGTTAGTAACTATGCGAAAATATATCGAAAGTCATTTGGAAGTTTTGCCACGCACTTACAATGTAGAAAAACATCTATATCATTATTGTTATTGTTCATGTTATTGACGCTTGATCCGATTGGGATTGTGATTGACGTCATTGTGACTGTATTATCCTATTTACAGAGGTTTAGCCAGCGAAGACCAACAGCCAAACTCAATTTTCCGCCACCAAAACAAAGCCCTGTAGGACCAACAAAAACATCTTGCAAGCTGAAATGCTAAAATGATGGAAATTCACCTATAAAAAAAATTTATGAAATGAATTATTATACCTTTATTGAAGATGTAGCGAAATTCTCTGAAATGCTAAAATGATGGAAATTCGCCTAATAAAAAAATTTATGAAATGAATCATTATACCTTTATTGCCATCGTTACGTTCTACTGCCAACACCTGCGCGCAGCATTATCATAAAAGTCTGTAACTTCTAGTATAATAACCAAGACCAGGAGCTCCTGCCAAGACCGATAGTCTGAGACAGACGTGTGGTTAAGCACTTGTTGACCGAGGTTTTCTTCACCTTCGGGCTCGTTAAAAACCTTCACTTACAAATACTGAATATGACGGCACTAACTAAGTCTTAAAAGAGTATCCGATCTATCACACCAAGTCCCTCATTTTCTCTTGATCACACATAGGAATGGTTAATATGACCTTGAATCACTTGGCAACAAACAAATAAACCAAGAGTTTAATAATCAAGTCAGCTTGTCATAGACAGCCCTTGCATTTAAAACTATTACGTGGTCACTTTAGTGGTGGGGAAAAATATTAAAAAGCGCAACAATCAATAAAAAGTAAGAATTACAATTCAACAACCTGACGTTTCGACACTCCGTGTTCAGTGCCTTCTTCAGGGGTGCTGATTGGGCAAGGCTGTGTAGATTAATCGTATGAAGGTAATGCGTTTTAAGACTTTACGGACATGTCAGGTAGATTAAGATCAGCAGATAAGCTTATAGAAAAAGTTAAACATATTTTGGTCTTGGTATAAACAACTCGTCTGCACATGCCCTCTTGAACATCATGTGCGTTTCTTCTCGAGCTAATTAATATTTGAATCCTCGAGCTAATTAACATTTGAATCCTCAGCAAACCACAGTTTAAAACACAGGAATCACCGTTAACAGCAAGACATGCCAGCGCTTTTTCTTGTGGCCTTTTCTAAATGATTGAATGTACCGTGTCTGTCTTTAATCATTAATCATTATCCAGCAACATCAAGCTCTCGAATTTTCTCAGGAAATGATATTCAAATTTACGTGGAAATATTATTATGAAAAATTCTTTCTTTGTCACTTTGACAAAACGCCGGAAGTGTATTGTTCACTAAAACACTTTAGAAAGCCGCCACCTCCTTATTAGGAAGACGATGAAAGATGACGTCGTCAGGAAAGAGCTCTTGAGGGGAAGTCACTATATGATTTCTGATGTGCTTGTCAGCCCAAGCTATTTTCCTCGTTTTTTTCATGATGGCTGGCTTGTAAAACCGAAACAACGGCGTCGATTGGTAAGTATTCCTATTCCATGTTTGTAGGATATTTCAACATCGAGTTATGTGGCGGTTGCAGCTCGCGTGTTTACAACTTTCGTGGTAGGACAGACGGGGAGAAACGTACGAACCGCTGTTTTGACTAGAGCTCCAGTTTCATGCGACCTAACAACACGATAATAAAAAAAGAAATCCTCGCAGCGTTTAAAGCTGGTCTTAGAAGTTTTATTTATGGCTAATAACTTCTGATTACGTACGCAATACAACAATTCTCAATGAAATCAAATCTTCGGTCAAATCGAGATGTATACAATACTATGAAAAAAATAATTTTGCTCACATTGAGTTTGCTGTCTCTTGGGAAGTGCGCAGTTTCGTAATATTTATAATCCTGTTAAAGTATTTTGAAGAGGGAATGTCGACTGGCAGAAAACAAAAGCTGCCAAGAAAATTTTTGACGGTGGCGAACTTTTCTCGGCACAAACATTTCAGTTTCCTTTCCTACCCAGCTGGTGGTCTGGACAAAGCACGTAGATTATGAAAAAACCCGTCCTATAAGTAAATGGTTTTGCAACATTACAAAAAGAAAAACGTTTATTTTATCGAGCCAGTATCGTCTTCGTTAATTAAGTTTTTGGTTTTCGACCCTCAAGCTCTAGCAGTGTTGTTGTCGAACCAGCATTTAATAGCGGACGTGTTATCTCGTTTGTTACAGAATCGATTATTCCTATTCACATTTTGCTGTACGCGAGAGGCGTTTCTCTCGCAGTGGTCATCAATTCATGTCTTTGCCATTTCCTTCATATTCAGAGATATGCTGCGCAAAATTTTGTCTAATGTATTTTGCCATAAAGTGATACAACGAATTCCTTTTCCAATGTAAACAAATATTCAACAGGACGAAAAACCTGCCCGCCCACGAATTTTGCAAGTTTTCGCATAAACAAAAGCTTTTTGAGAATGATAGAAGATAAGCTAAGAAACTTGCTTGGAATATCCTTGTGAACTCGTTAATTGGTGTGAAATTCCCTTCAATATTTTATTGCCAGAAGTATGCAGAATTTTAATTAGCAAATATATGTGCGTTATTGACCAAGCGTGAGGTCAAGATGGCAGCATATTGGCCGAGTTTTATTTCGCTTTTTTAATGACCGAGGCGTAGTCGAGGTAAATAAAAACGCCAAAAATTGTATTGAAATATTTTTTTTTTGTGTTCATATGAATATTCAAATGAATCCATTAAGCTAATGGCTTAATGGATTCATTTGAATATTCATATGAAAGCACTCTTAACAGTGAGAGAAATGTTATTAACTACAGCTCAAAATCTCTACTAATGAGAAAACATTGTTATCTTAAAGTAACTGTATCCTTAGTTTTTATATGATTATCAATAATTCTAAATTGACACCTCATGAAATTAAAAATAATTTATCAGAAATAGATTATGAAATGAATAAATTAAGCCTTAAACTTTGTGTTGTGCCATTACCATGAAAGAATAAATTTCTGAAATTAGTGAGTTTAGTAAAAAGTATTAATTTACATGGAAAATGAAAATTTTTTCATTCATTGTGATGCGAGGTTACTAATCTTGCCACTTCCTATCAGAGCACTTGGTTTGCAAGCTGGAGTAAATCAAGCCAAGAGTTTTTTATGTATGCTGTCATATATCTATATTCTGAAGGTTTTCTGGTTTTCTGCTTTTTTACAGAAGTGGCTACCTGGTAAATACATTCAGTTGTTTGCTTACACTAACTGGTATTCAGGGTTGCCTGGCAACTAGACAGTTTCATACCAGAGGCTTTGAGTAGTGCTTTTGTTCCTCATTTTAGCTTTCATCCATTCACATGTTGAGAACCAGAGTGTCAATAAAATTCTTTTTTTAAAATTATGCATACAATGGGAGCTGTTGATTTCAGATGTTAAATCAACAGAATACAGCTAGCAAAGCAGCTACACTCCTGATGGTTAATCTAGGTTTTCATTGTTTTCTAGATTCACGTCCCATCCTCAGAAGCAGCCCCATGGCTTCTTCACAGAGGAATTCGCCAATTTTCTTTTCGCACAATGGACATAGCAGAGACAGTGATACTGATAGTAGTTGCAGTTCATATACGTTTACAGATGTGGCTCATAGTAAGGATTTTGTGAATGCAATGAAGTTTCTTCGGCAGAATGAAGACTTGTGTGATGTTGTATTGCAAGTGGGTAACAGCAGCATTAGTGCACACAAAGTAGTACTTGCTGCATCTAGCCCATACTTCAGAGCTATGTTTACAGGTAAGTCAATTACAAAACCATTATAATTGATACTCGTTGTCTGTCTACCTATGTATGTACCAACTGTATGTCTAACTACTCACCAAGTATACTTGTATTTTTCTAGCTTGGGTCCTTATAATGGACGTGGATCAAATGGAAAAGTGATTTAGGATGATTTTACTGATTTAGAAGGAGACAGTTAACCCATTCCTAAAATCCCCAATATTTTATAGTAGATATTTTTTCTTTTGGACTGTACATTTATAGCCTTTATAATGATAATGATAATTATAATGAATTTATATAGCGCACTTTTTCATATGAATATGTTCAAAGGCGCTTTACACTTCTATTGGGTGAGATCGGACGTCAGCATGTAAAGGCGCCTCTGGCTGCCGCTGTCAGTCCATATATGATCTCACCCACCCACCCAACCCATGCATGAATTGTCAGATGAAACCAGAAGTAGAAATAGACCACCACACAGAGAACTACGTCCCCTACTCTTTTCGAACAGTGTGTGGGTTCTTTAACGACTCCCACAGATTATTAGGAACAAGTGTTGTGAGACAGGTCCTACGGTTTATCGTCCTTATCCGAGAGGACTAGAAAGTCTAACCATTTACAGATGTCATTTAAAGTCTTTTTCACTTATTCCTGATGCTCATAATATTTTTTTGTAATAATTTTTTAATAGTTTTGTACATTCATAGCCTTAAAAGTCTTTTTCACTTATTCCTGATACTTGTAATATTTTTTTTTTCTGGTTCTGTTAAACAGGAGGTCTTTCGGAGAGTCGTCAAAGCACTGTAACTCTCCTAGAGCTCAATGAACAGGCCATGGAAAGCATTGTCGACTTTTTCTATAGTGGAGAAATTGAGGTTTCACAGAATAATGTACAGGACCTTTTGCCTGTAGCCTGTATTCTTCAAGTTCAGTCTGTACAACAGGCCTGCTCTGAGTTCCTTAAAAGGCAACTCACATCTGAAAATTGCCTTGGTAAGTACATGCGTGCCATGAATACTTACATGTAGAGAGCTCGTTAATTTTTTGCCACACCTGAACTCATTTTATACATGCATACATATAAGCATACACTGTAGGCCTTGGTTGTGGTTTGCTTAAAGAGACGCCACAGCATTGTTAATGTTTGTAAACAATTTTATTAATTTTTGGGAGGGTAAGGGGTGGGGGGAGGGGGCAGGGAGTCATATCTTACTAGTAGCACAGTCTTATTAAATATACAAATTTATTTGTTAAGTATTATTTTCAGTCAGCTCTTGAACTGTAATTTCAAAGGTTGAACAAACTATATCTTTCTGTCTAGAAGCTTCAAGATATAGTTATAGCTTATAAAGGGCAATGTCTTTATTATGCGTTTACTGAAAATCCTTAAATAGAAGTGGCGAATGGTCCTTCAAAAACTCTGGGTCTTGCAAAATTTTAGTCGAATTTCATGGGTCTCGCAGTCTCGTTTTTTAGTAGTTATGTGCATCTCGCAGTCTCAATTTTTATACAAAAGAGTCTCACCCTCAAAACAGTTTGAAGTTTCGGTCTTGCAATCTAAAAAGGCAAAATATCTTGGGCTCGCAAAGAAAAACTCTAGTCTCACCGTCTCGCAAACTCTCGCATTTACCATTCGGCACCCCTTTAAATGGTTTCATGCACAAGAAAAAAATGTTAGATCCCCAGTATGGGATTTTAAACACCTACAAAATTTCCAAATTCAGCAAAGGGAGACAAGTCTGAAACAGGAAATTCCCAACACAGTTTCTAGTTGGGACAAGTCTCCCTCCTCCAAATTTGTTTTTTTTTTTGGTGGGGGGGGGGGGGGGGGGTAGTCTGTAAATACCCTAAAAATTCCCATATTGGGAATGTGGTGTTTTATTCCTGTGGCCCTTGTCATAATGGCCAAGTCAGCTACAATGTAAAGGACTGATTAATATTGATAATTGCTTTTGTCTACCGTTTGAAGGGATCAGTGCCTTTGCTGATCGCCACCACTGTAAAGATTTAGTGAGCTTGTCTGAGTCATTTGCAAGGCTACACTTTACTGACGTGGTACAGTGTGAGGAATACATGGACATCTCTGCCAAACAGCTGGCACGGCTCATCTCTGTTGATGATCTGAACATTCAGTCAGAAGAAAGAGTGTTTGAAGCAGTCCTGGCGTGGATCAAGTATGATCCAGAAGTGAGACAGGTACTGTTTAAACTCAGGTGACCGGTCATTATTTGCATGGAGGGATGGGGCTGGTGGAAATGAGAAATGTGATGCTCAATTTTTTTTGGTCCCCCCTTTATAGAGAACTCAAAATTTAGTTCCCACCCCTCCCCCCCACACATACACACAATAATGAATGCAGTTTAATTGGAAACCAACAGAGTGATAGAAGGGAATGCAGCAAAGTTGAAGATAGTGAAAGTGATACTGAATGACTGTGAAAAAACAAAATGGAATATCTTGTTATTTTTGCATGTTATGATCTTGTTATGAGATTTTTCATCACTGTAATAAACAGTTTGCTTTAATGTCAGTGTCATTGCTATTGCAAGATTTTTTTGAACCTACACAATTTTTTTGTCCCCCCCTTTTTTAGCACACAAAAATGTTTTGCCCCCACCCCCCCAATTCCACCACCCCCCCCCCCCCCCTGTAAATAATGACCGGTCCCTCAAGTGAAACAGTATTGTGCCACCTGTGACTTGACTCTAGGATGGTTGAAAGTATTGTGCCACCTGTGACTTGACTCTAGGGTGGTTGAGAGTATTGTGTCACCTGTGACTTGACTCTAGGATGGTTGAAAGTATTGTGCCACCTGTGACTTGACTCTAGGATGGTTGAAAGTATTGTGCCACCTGTGACTTGACTCTAGGATGGTTGAAAGTATTGTGCCACCTGTGACTTGACTCTAGGATGGTTGAAAGTATTGTGCCACCTGTGACTTGACTCTAGGGTGGTTGAAAGTATTTTGCCACCTGTGACTTGACTTTAGGGTGGTTGAAAGTATTGTGCCACCTGTGACTTGACTTAAGGGTGGTTGAAAGTATTGTGCCACCTATGACTTGGCTCTAGGTTGGTTGAAACAAAAAGTATTGTGCCACCTGTGACTTGGCTCTAGGGTGGTTGAAACAGAAAGTATTGTTCCACCTGTGACTTTACTCTAGGGTGGTGGAAAGTATTGTGCCACCTGTGACTTGACTCTAGGGTGGTTGAAAGGGTGAAATGTTACTTTGGACCACACTCGAATGTCACTTATGGCCATCTTGTGAGGACGTTGATGGAGGGGGGGATAGGATACTGTCATATAATTATGATCTATATAGGTTCGTGCCTGTGTGAAGGGTAAAGCTAACAGATAGTTTAGTCTGGCTTATGGTATGGAAATCAGAGAACTTTGGTCAGGAATAGGGTATCATTTTCCCGGGAACTGATCAGTTAATTTGTTTAAGTGTTTTAGTCTAGACCAAGAGAGAATCGATTGACACTCATAAGATTGGGGGTTTGGTATAACATAGGAATCCAAAACTCACCTAAAATAGGTCCTGTTTAGACTTAGGGGTCTTGTGTCCTATTGACACATCCCACCTAAAAATTTCCCTCCCGCTTCCCCAACCGGGGAAAATTACGACGCACTAAGGTTGGGGTATAAATTTGGCACAAATTCTTTGTGTATGACTCAGAGTGAAACTGTTAACAATTCCGCGTCATGGCATGTGTTCAGTAATTAGTTTGTTTCTTTAGGAGTCTGCACCGGAAATTCTCTGCAATGTACGGTTCCCCCTTCTGTCAGCCGAGTTTCTTATGGACAGAGTAGCAACGGAGGAGATCATACGGACTAGTCGAGCTTGCAGGTACATGTAACAGACCTACCGTAATTTGCCGACTTTTGCTGAAAAGGTCTTCTGCAAGGTGTCGAAAAAGCGTTAGAGTTTGTAAAGGTAGTCATACGGTTTCGAGTTCAATTTGGAATTAATTTGCACGAGTGAGTTTTTCAAAAAGCTGAAATTACACGAGCCGCTTCGGCGAGTGCAATTTCAGCTTTTTGAAAAACTCACAAGTACAAATTAATTCCAAATTGAACGAGAAAAGCCGTATGATTACTTATTAATAATATAAACATGAAAAAATTCAACTGGAGGAAGTGCCGGAAGATCTCATTGCGGACGGACAGGAAGTAAGCATTTGACGCGGATTTGACACTTTATTTACTGATTGGCTGATGAAGATCAACTGATAACGCTACGAACTCAAAGCGGTTCGTTTAAAAATAAAGAATATCATAAATCCAGAATATCGATGTGTAATTTGCACTGGTGTTACACTTTTTGCACTGGTATTACACTTTTTGCACTGGTGTTACACTTGAACTGCACTGCTCTCAGCCAATCAGAATCGAGTAATTTTTTCATGTATATTATTAGGGGAGTTAAAAGTTACTCAATTAGCTAAGAACAGTGCAGTTCAAGTGTAATACCGGTGCAAAACGTGTACCATCAGGAGCCCATCCCCCGGAGCCTCCATGTCCCTTATAAACCCTAGGAGACAACCTTTGCCCGTATCTTTCTATTTTTAGTCGTTCGAATTCCCGCGATTGCATTGTACCGTCCAATCAGAACAAATGTAATAACATTAAATGATCATCGCAGTTATGTACACAACTTAAGCAGCTGTGAATTTTAAAGCCTGAAAAAAAAAAAAAAAAAAAACTCAGGCCTGAACGGGATTCGAACCCATGACCTCTGCGATACCGGAGCAGTGCTCTACCAACTGAGCTATCAAGAACAAAGTTGTTCTTTTACGTCACATGCAGTCACAAACCAGTGATAGCGTCTCACAAAATATTCTCTTGAGACTGTTCTAAAAATAAGAAAAATACGAGCAAAGGTTGGCTCAAGGATATAGTGTGTATGGAGGCTCCTGGTAACACCAGTTCAAATTACGAAGCGTATCGTACAACTTGAGCTTTTTGAAAAACTCACTTATACATATAAATCACAAATTAGGATGCGTTTTTCTTGGTATGATCCAGATCTGGATTTGTGATCCGAGATCACACGGATCATGGCGCCTCAAAAGAGCCGATGAATCCTTGTCCAGAGTGGATTCATCGGTTCCTTTGATGTGCCATGATCCGTGTGATTTCGGATCACAAATCTAAATCCAGATCATACCAAAGGAACGCAGCCTTGGACTCAAAACCGTATAATTATCATTACAATAGGAGCGTTGTGTGTTACACATAACGTAAGGGTTGCTTATTACCTCTGATAGATGTGTGGCTGCAGTTAAACATAGAGCAAAATGATACATGTAACTTTAGCTGGAGAGCAGGCTTTTAAAGGGAAGTCAGTGAATGAAGCGAGCTGGGTGTGTGCTTGCCTGTCTGGTTTTGTTGTTGTATTTGTTTTTTTGTTTATTTGTATGTTTATTTGTTTGTTTGTTTTTCTGTAACCCTCTTCATTCACACCAGATGCTCACAGCTCAATAAACCAATCAAAACGCAGAGAATATACTCATCTGCAGCACCAAGTGTGGGAAAACACGGGCGCGATTTTTTGCAGTTCAAGCTTTGGTTTCCTTGTTACTCGGATTCGCGAAGAAAGTGGCGCAAACCGAGAAATACGCGAAGTGGATCAATGTCAGTTTCTGGGCAACTCTGCACCCACCCCTCCCCTAACCCAACAAGTTATAGTAAGTGAAAAAGTCAGCGTTGATGTTGGATTAGGGGAGGGGTTGTTGCACAGTTGCCCAGATACTTACATTGATTAGATTTTGTGCTGTTGGCAACTTTGCCCTATCATCCATGAGTAGTCTGTACTTACAGGATATAAAATTCAGTGACGTATCGAGTGGAAGCAAATCGAGAAAATTACTGGATATTACATATGTGTGACATCACTGGCACCTGGCGGGGTAGCGTTTTTGTCGGTTTGCTATCACTCGGCGTGTGTACCACTACAACGTTTATCCAAAATATTGGACCGATAGGCCAAATTTTGCCCTGGAAAAAATCACAACTCCCACCATATTATAAGCCCCCCTCCTCTCCCCTCTCCTCCCCTATCAATGTTGAGCTTACCAATATGGCGCTTGATGTTATTTCTAATCTCCATGGTGTTACTTTGTAATCGGTCCCAACATTGGTTGTCGAGGGGGGTGGGGGGATTAAGATGTGTGTTAATTCCACAAAACTATACCAAAACATCAAAAAAACTGGTCGTCGGTCGTTGGCATTTTGGCGAAGATCGTGTAATGAAAAGAAAATTACATGGTCGCTCGGGGAAACTCGTGAAATATTTGCAATACTAGAAAAGAAATTTCTTATCTCCACTCTGCCATGTGATATCCTCTATCTGTCACTGGAGTCTAGACGACTACCCATCACGTGAGCAATCCCAAGACTCCTTTCTAGAGTAAGTTGTACAGGATAAAATACTAGATTCTCGTTATGGGTGTTCTAGGGTATTGAGAGAATACCCACAAAAATCCCAAATTTGAAAGAGTGAGGCTTGTCCCAACCTGGAAACGTGGTTGGCAATTCCGTGGTTAGGACTAGTCTCGCTTTGCCAAGTTTAGGATTTTTGTGGATATATTCTTTCAATACCCTTAAAAATCCCATAATGATTTTTTTTTTCCTGTGTTTAGAACCATTGTTATTGATAGCACACGATGGCGTGCATTATTAGGACTGAATGATTTATGCCTCCCTGTTTCTCTTACATGCGAGACTTAATTATTTCTCACTTTGTATTATTTGACAGTGATCTCCTGCTGGAGGCCACGGAGTGTCTACTTCTCCCCAAGCGAAAATCGCAAATGCAGAACCCCAGGGTGGTTCCTAGACGGCCTACTTCAATAAATCACGTCCTGTATGCTATTGGTGGAATGAGCCGCCGTGAAGCCAGTAAGAGTGGTGAGAAGTATGATCCCAGGGAGAGAAAATGGAAAACTATTGGTAAGAATGGATTTTCAAGAAATCGGTTTACTACTCTTACTTTTTCAAAAGGCCTGATTAGGGGTCAAATATTCCCGACTTCAAAAATTGTAGCCTCTTTGAGGCCCCCAATTGGTAACGGACGAGCGTCAGCCCCAGCTCTCCTCGATTTGATTTTGCCCCACCCTCTCCTCCCTCAGGGATGCTGTCCTTTGTTCCCAACTTCTTCCCCTCCATGCCTTATATAATATTGTTCTTTGTATCCTCTGTTCACTAGTCGCTGAATACCTGTTGTCTTTGTCCAGGTGATATGAACATTTGCAGGTGGGGAGCAGCAGTGGGGGCTTTAGGTCCATTTCTCTACATCTGTGGTGGCAGTGACGATGCATCTAGGCTGGAGACCGTTGAGCGGTTCGATCCGTTTGCTAATGTTTGGGTTCCCTCGGTACCCATGTCCTCCAGTCGGAATGGTGTCGGTGTTGCCTCAGGGAGTGGCAGGGTTTACGCAGTAGGTACGACAACTCTCATGATTATATACCAACTCAGCAACCTTGGCATTTTGAGCAATCTGATTGGCTCACTCTCTCGGGATATTCAACACTATTCACCTCTTATGAGTTGAATTTTGGAAAATCCCTGTGCAAGTGAGTTTTCGTCAAAGAGGGGTGATAGTTGATGAGCCTCATCAACTATCACCTCATAGATATCTCGAGCTCATAATCTAATTGTTTTAGTAAAAATCATAATAAACAAATGTGTCGATGAAAAAAAAAACTCCAAAATACTCAATTCTGCGAAACTTCGCTTAAAGCGTCCATGCGTCGCCATTTTGAAAGCGATCTTCAACCAAGTGCTGTCTAATAAACAATTAGATTATGAGCTCGAGATTTCTATCGCGTGATAGTTGACGAGGGCGCAGCCCGAGTCAACTATCACGCATAGAAATCGAGAGCGAATAATCTAATTGTTTTAGTATAAATCTACTAGTCGTTCAAAACTTTGTCTTTTCTGAAACAGCCTTGACCAGTAAACTGTCTAAATCTTCTTCACGGACACTTCGAAAATGTGAAGAATCGGCCGCCATTACGCTACTCACTATATATCACAGAATAGATAGTGGGTAGCGTAGCCAATCCGAGCGCGGCATTTGTGATAGAACGCTAGTAGATTTTATACTAATGGCTGATAGTCTGCAGTGGCTCAGCCAATCAGATTGCAGCATTTGCATTAGTCTACAAGTAGATTTTTACCAATACTGAATATCTCGAGATAGTGAACCAATTGGAAGATCGCCTAGTGAACGCCTGACCAAAGATTTATACACTGAGCACTGTAAGAGATAGAAAGATATTTGTACCCTTTTAAAGAGAAAGCGTTACGCTGCACAATGTCCTTCTATGTTACTTGTTTACAGGTGGATTTGACGGCTCCATGCCACTTAACACAGCAGAATACTATGACCCGAAGGTGGGCAAGTGGACTGAGATAGCGCGTATGAATCAGTGTCGATTTGGTGTGGGCTGTGCCGTGTTACACGAGATGGTCTATGCAAGTGGTGGGTCAGACGGTACAAATTTGAAGACTGTAGAGAGGTACGATCCTGAAAGAAACACGTGGACCATCGTAGCATCCATGAGCACTGCCAGGTTTGTAAGAATGTGTTGCAAATGCCATCTTAGTAAAAGGTTTGAACCCACAGAGTATCAGTAGTTCGTATTGTTTTGATCGTCCGGGTGAGGGTAGTTCTGAATAGAACTGTTGTTGGTGACTGACGTTTCGACAACCTGAGCGGAAGTCATCTTCAGAGTCAAGTCTTGTAAGCTGGGACCTAGTATCAATGTTTTCCTGCTCTACTTAACTCAAAAGCACGAACCGTAGAACAAAAGAAAAACATAACAGTATCAACAACGAAAACTTAAATCTTTCACACCTGGGGTGCGATAGGTGTGTTGGAGGAACTGGAAGAGATTTGTCGAGGAGAACAAGCAGTTTTCGCATCGATAAACTTATAACATTTGGTCTTGATCATTCGAGATATCCGCCATGCTGTCATCTCGAAAATATTAACGTGATGAACCTGGCACTGGTATTTTCAAATGGTACAGAAATTTCCGGATATTCCGGTACAACCGAGAAAAAGGTAATACCTTGGAAGGTATTACTTTTTTTCCGAAAACATCCCACTGGAATAAACCGTTCCATTTGAACTTTTACCGGAATTTCCGGTTTTTCAGTACAAATGGTAAGCGCCCAAGGCGAATCCTGAGTTCTGATTGCCTACTCGAGTGGACAAGCTGGGTCTAGTTCGTGATCAAAGGAAAATGGCCATGTAATAAATCCTTTATTGACCAAGCTCATTCGGTCAAGATGGCTGATACTGGCCTTGTTCTTTTTAGCTCGTGGAGCTTTAGCTCAAGAGTTATTGTGGTGGATGGGATGTCAGGCGTAAACAATAGAATTTTCGGAACTCACGTGATCTTTGGTTCCCACGGTAGAAAAACAATTGTGAAACTTGATCGTGATTCCAAGTTATCGAAGGCGAAGAAGCGATATGTGGGAAAAACAACAATATTACTCCTCAATCGGATATACTATTCTTGCAATTTAGCCTTATTGGCCCTGTTCCCGCTAACGTCTTTCCACACAACCACGCAGGACTTGTGGTAGTAGCCAGAGTAATAAAATAGAACAAAGAAATGAAATCGTAGTTCAGTAAAATGTATTGCACGGAATTTGTAACCACTCTACACGCTTGATAATTCGGAAAATAAGATCCCTGATCCAACACCGTACCCCACGAGCTCACCGCAGGATACCTTTGATTTGCGTTCTTAATGACCTCGACTACGTCTCGGTCAATTAAAAATGCCAAGAACTAACCATCGTGACTGAACAAGCTTGGTCAGTAACGGATAACAGGGAGCTTAAGCAAGCGCGTTTTTGAGGCGCGGACGGCAACCGAAAAAGAACATTTCGCGTGCCAGGACAGTGGTGTCTACCAGATTTTTATAGTGATCATCTCTAATGGAGAAAAGATACTAATCAATGTAAATGTGGTTGTGCGAAGACAAGTTAGAATGGAGAACAGCTCACTTCCGGTTGCCGTCCGCGTCTCAAAAACGCGCGTGCTTAAGTTCCCTATTTATTAGTCAGAGTCACACGTTAAGTGGATCCTTAGAATCTTTTCCACGGACAAAAGCTTTGTTTATACAGCGGCTGAAGTACGTACATTGTGGTTCAATTTTATTTATGGTTTAAATTTTATTTTCCTTTGTTCTTGGGGATGATAACGTACGATAATGAGTTTAAAACAAAGGAAAATAAAATTCCAACCAAGGATAAAATTGAACCTCAACAAGTACATCCCTGATGATAGCAAACAGCCGAAAACGTTTGGTTTTTACTTTTTAACTTTACAAAAATCTTTTAACATTTTAGCCTTGTAAATAAGATACTTTTCTAAGTACATCATAGTTAGAAGCTTTACTGAAACATACATGTTCTCCTGTACAGAAAGCAAGTAGGCGTGGCCACTCTAGGAGGGTACTTGTACGCCATTGGAGGGTGTGATCACGGACACCGCTATGATACAGTAGAACGTTACGATCCCAGTAAAGATGAATGGGTGGGTGTGGCCTCCATGAGCACCCCTCGCAGTGGGTGCGGGGTCGGAGTCTTGGATGGCTTTATTTACGTTGTAGGAGGATATGATGGCACATCGTACCTCAACACAGTGGAAAGGTTCGTCTTAGCTTAGGGGTCCATGTTTGTTACTTAAAGATGTTTTGATACCCACTTCTTAGTAGAACTCTCTTGAATTGCCGAATATATTACAATGTATGGGCTTGCGATTTATTGCTTGCTTTTTTTTTCACTGGCAAAATCCAGAACCAAGCTGAACAAACTTCATGCAAGAAAACGGTTGTCTTCATTATGCCTCTACATTTTCAGTTGGTTTCTGACAACCGCTCACCCCCACTCCCCCGACGACGCGCCACACAAGCGAGTCTGTCCCGACAAGCTCAAAGACTAGGTCTAGCAGTTTCCAAATATGGTACTTGTAATATGAATCTGGACAAGCTGTGCACGCGCCTTACATGTTTGAAGTCTTATGGGTTTCTAGTGATATACAATTTCTCTCTGTCACGCAGGTACGACCCTTTGTCTAACGAATGGCATCACGCCCCTCCCCTGAGTCAACCAAGGGACTGTGTTGCGGTGTGTGTTGCTAGTTGTAAGAGAACGTTTAATAGCAAGAAGAGCTTTGATATGTCATCCTCTAGAGCGGGGTCTCCCCCCTAAATGGTATCAGTTCGGCTACTAAAGCGAACCTTGCATACAGATGAAACGGCTGAGCTGCAGGGTGCGTGGAATTCACACTCCTTTGTAGAAGCAACCTGCTACAAAAGATGCGTAGAGATTGGTTACTAACGTTACGGAAGGTTTGCGCAGTTTGGTAACCATGGTAACACTCGAGCACCATCTCTTGTAGCCGTTATTACGTTGAGAGTTAAATTACTTGACGCCATTACGAGAGAAACGGTCGGTAGCGTACGCCTCCGCATGTAATCAAGTCAGTTCACTAATTTATTAGAAAAAAAAACGGATATGGCCCGCCACCAAGAAGTGGGTCGGCATACTGCGTAGTACATGTGCCATATGCTGCAAGACTTCACTCATTTTTGTGTTGTACGTACTTCTCAAAGAGAAACGTGGGATGTTTGTTTTGGAGGATCGGGAGGCTGAAAGGCTCGTTAAACTGACGTCCACAACAGTAACTCAAGAAGTGACAGCGATAAACGAATGTAGAGAGTTTTTGCCTCTCGCTTTGCATTCGGGGTGCGATATATAGGCACACAATAACCGCTTGGACACATCATTCTTGATGATCCCATCTACCTTTCCTATCTCTGATGTTTTTGCATTTTGGTAGTAATTATTAACAAACTTTTTCTCTCTTCGGATTGATAAGGAAGCAAAGACGAAGGACTATATAACAAGAACAATTAGTTAATGGATTTTCTTTCGTTACAATGAGTTGGTTTTAAGCTTTACAAGGCCGGAGTATTTGGTTGGTGGGGTTAAACTTGTTCCAGCTTACCAATTGACAGTTCCCCGCGCCGGCTCGCAAAGAAATGTAGTGACATTCTATAGATTGTTAAAAATGCATTTAAATGTCGACTATTAGTTCAGGGGCGGGATCTAGAGGAGAGGGGTGCAGAGGGTCATAAGCCTTTTTCCTTGTTCGCTTTTGAAATTTGTTTAGGTCACCCATCAGCTTCGTCATTCCTAACAGGTGCAACCCTCCCCTCCCCTCCCCCCACCAAAGGAAAAAATCCTTGGTCCATCCCCTGTTGTTTTATTCAAGTTTAGGGGAGGGGGTTATTCCTAATGAAGTTGATTAATTGGAAAGGAATGGTTCTCCGTAGTAGAAATTGTGTACTCATTCAAAGCTATAAACAGTGACCAAAACGCGGTAATTTACAGAACCCTTCGAACCTTACATATGATTAGTATGTGTAATCAAATGGTGACGAGTGAAATTAGGGAATAATTTCACGCGCGTCTTGTCCAAATCCTAATAATTTCCCTCGCCTTTCGCAAGTGAAATTATTCCCTAATTTCACGAGTTCACCATTTGATTACCTATTAATATCATGGGTAACGAATTACGTTAGCAATCGTGGATTTTTGACATGTTTATCCTGGATCGTATCGATCGAGAACTCTACTCTCTCAAATGTTTAGTCCTTAAATTTGGCTTATAAAGTTCAGAATTTTTCAGACTTTTTCGGCAAAATACCTGTTAGAATCCTTCTTGATGTTCTCTTGTGTGTTCAGGTTTTCTAAAACGTCTTTTTGTGCCCTGACATCTTCATCCACGGCATTTTAAAACTTCGTCGTCATCTTGACACTGAGACTTACGGAAGGGTTGCTATGGCAATTTTGTAATTTCCCAGGTGAATTTCGCGCCAAAATTAAGGAGTAATTCGTCACCTATGATATTACAACGCAAAAACAACTTTGTATGCATAAATGTGTTATTTTCTATCTCTCCGGTGTGCGGGCACGTTGCATGCTTTTTGACATTGACGACTGAAAGGGGGGAGAATACAGTGAGATAGAAATTTCCTTGGATAATCAGCAGTTTGATGAAATCCACGATAACGTATGAACCACGGATAAATAACCTCTTTCTTACTCCACCATGTAAATATGACACTGCAAAAAGACTTCCAAATGCGTCCATTTATTCTGTCGGTTAAACGGCATAACGGATTTGTTGTTTTAATATAAATACAATATGAAGAAATGAAATATAGGCATGTTGAATTATTTATACATGAAATAAATAATTATATTTTGTTGAGTCAAACTCCGTGTCTGTTTTGTTCCCCCTTCGTTCCCTTTCTTACAGTTTCGCTCAAGTGTTTCAGGAGCTTCAGCACTTGATTTGGAGGATAATAATATTAACAATATATATGAAAAAATTACTCGACTATAATTGGCTAAGAACAAATGTATTGTGTTGTATTGTGTCGTTCTAGAATGCATTGTTGAACTATTGTTATGACCATATAATACAGTACAATGCAATGCATAAATTTGTCGGAGTATTGGACAACCCTCTAAGATGGCGTGAAAATTAATCGGTGGGTTATGAATCAAGAATTGTGTTAATCCTTGATCAATTGAAGTTTTTCAATAATCTCCCTAGTATCCCTCGAGTGGGCAAATCTGTGTTCGATAATTATGACAGTGTTTATCCCTTTGTAGCTGTTTGTTCTTTCTAAGTCAACTCGCCATCTTCCTGGTCTCTTTCGCCCTCGGACTTTTGCACCAGCTTCATTTTCATCTCTAGAATGGGCACAGGCAATGCGATCACTAGTGTTCCAACTAAACAGCACACGCTGCCCATAAACCGACCCACTGCTGTCTCGGGGGACATGTCGCCGTAACTGTTCAGGAAATCACAGGTTAATACATCTGTATAGAGCGTTTTCACTCACGTGGCCAGCAGCCATGCAAATGTTTTGGAACAACTCCCAGAGGATTAGTTTGGAACACCAACATGGCCGCCGTTTCATTGTTTTGGAACACCAATATGGCTGCTGTGACGTCATGTGAAAACGCTCTATATTTGCATATAACAATTCACGGCATTTTGAGAAATCTGATTGGCTCATCTCGGAATATTCAACCATACTGGTATATACAAACTCAGCAACCTTGGCATTTCGAGCAATCTGATTGGCTCACCATCAAAGAATATTCAACATTAGTATCACCCAACTAGTGGACTAATGCAAATGCCGCAGTCTGATTGGCTACGCTACTCGAGGACTATTATAATAGTCCTCGAGTAGCGAAATTCGTGGCACTTTCTTTTGTTTTATTCCCAAATAAATCTTTCTTCAACTTGCATTTGCTAACTTTATTAATGCTTTTTCTGTCCGACTAGTTGGGTGATACTAAAACAATTAGACCCTTCGCCCTCAAGGGCTACAGGTCAATAGCCCATTCGGCTTCGCCTCATGGGCTATTGACCCGTAGCCCTTGCGGGCTACGGGTCTAATTGTTAATTACTATGTACTAAAACAGTGGATAGCGTTGAAGGTGCGCTCTGATTGGCTAGTCAAACTCCGAATATCCTGTCCTATTTACCTCAGAGCAACTTGCGAGTTTTTCGCTTCGCCGCGTGAATATGGCGTCCCGGTTTGCATCCGTGACAAGCGAAGAAATAATCCAAATTAACAACGAAGCAGTTCCTGAAAACTCCAAGAAAGCAACTAAATTTGGATTGGCCGTGTTCAGAGTTAATGGCTTATGTTTTTAACCCGGAGTTTATCGATAATAACCAACAGGAAAGGTTTTGTTTACAATGCAAATAATTCTTGCGTAAACAAATTTGATGTCACTTGTTCACTTGAGAACTTGTACCCAGTTGCTTTGGGTTGCAAATCTCGGTCATTTAAAAACCAGCCTGCAAAAATTATCGACTCCAAGAACGCATCATGTCTGTAGATTTTAACAATACTCGGCCTTCGCATGTTTCCTATGGAGACTAGCTTTCTGAATTCGAAGCAACACTTTGTCACATTTTACTGATAAGAATTGCTTTCAATCACCAGCTTTTGTTGTTTGCGTCTCATATAAAAGTAGCAGAAAACGGGGTTTTATCTAGGATTTGGCAGCGAGGGTATAAATTCGAAAGAGCTGAATAAGAATTCTAATTCTGATTCTGAATGTGAAAGGCCGATGCTGTGGAGTATCGATTCTTGGAAATTGTGAAATGTCCTGAATTTCGGAATTAAAAGGATGATGTGATGGTTCTACGCACATGCGCGTCGGACTCCCAAGTTGAGAGGGACCTGTAACCACTACAATATTTTGCATAAGTGATTTTTGATAGCCGCCAAAATTATAGCAAGTAAACTTCCCTTAAACAGCAATATTGGCCAACAAAACCATATCATATTTACAGTGTGAATTTTCGAACTAAGGCCATCCAGACAAATTTCCACACAGATTATCCAATTATGATCGAGTATCTAAACAACAGAGTCTTTATAAATGTTTTATGTTTCGCTTGAAGTAGTGTAGTGGTTAGCGTGTCGGACTTCCGAGCAGAAGGTTTGGAGCCGTGGTGCTGGCACTGTGTTGTTTCCTTAGACAGGAAACTTTACTCCACACTGTCTCTCTCCACCCAGGTGTATAAATGGGTACCAGTGATGTAATGCTGGGGGTAACTTGTGTTGTTTCCTTAGACAGGAAACTTTACTCCACACTGTCTCTCTCCACCCAGGTGTATAAATGGGTACCAGTGATATAATGCTGGGGGTAACTTGTGTTGTTTCCTTAGACAGGAAACTTTACTCCACACTGTCTCTCTCCACCCAGGTGTATAAATGGGTACCAGTGATATAATGCTGGGGGTAACTTGTGTTGTTTCCTTAGACAGGAAACTTTACTCCACACTGTCTCTCTCCACCCAGGTGTATAAATGGGTACCAGTGATATAATGCTGGGGGTAACTCGTGTTGTTTCCTTAGACAAGAAACGTAACTCCACACTGTCTCTCTCCACCCAGGTGTATAAATGGGTACCAGTGATATAATGCTGGGGGTAACTCGTGTTGTTTCCTTAGACAAGAAACGTAACTCCACACTGTCTCTCTCCACCCAGGTGTATAAATGGGTACCAGTGATATAATGCTGGGGGTATTAAACTCAGTTGTGTTGTTTAGACTAGAAACTTTACTCCACACTGTCTCTCCCCACCCAGGTGTATAAATGGGTACCAGCGATACAATGCTGGGGGTGACCCTACGATGAACTAGCATCCCATCCAGGGGGGAGTAATAATACTCCCAGGTGCTTCATGCTAGTGAAACCGAGATAAGCTCCGGCCGTGTGGCCCTTTGGCTTGTGTGCGCCTTTAAAATCATCCGTTTTAAAATGAATATTTCATTGCTGGTTAATGTCTTATTTAACAATACAAACTCATTCACTAATTTTTTCACTGAATTTTGATGGCCACTGACAACTCTTATCAGCAATACAAAGAAGCTTAAGAGGTATATTAAAAGAAAAAAAGCTAAAGGCTTATGAATGTCTACGAACCGATTACTCAAGTGTCGAGGAGTATTTGACTAATTATACTAATTATGCGTATTCTTATTGGTGACTATCTTAACAGAATAAACAGCAATTGCTTAAAGTTACATTGATGCTGAGAAGGGCAAATCTTCAACTAAGGATGGCCATAACTTATTCCCTGTAGATAAAAGGATACACTGCATTTCTTTAAAATTTTTACAATTCCAGGAAAGGAAATTGCCACTTTGTTATGACTTATTGGTAGAACTTACCCTGTTGTTGTCATAGTGATAATTGCATACCACATGCCGTCAGGAATACTAACAAACTTTGTGCCCTTGACGTCCTTTTCCGCGTAGAACACAGTGGTAGCAAAAATAATGACTCCAAGACCAAACGAGAATAAAATGAAACCCAGCTCTGACGAGGAATTCTTTATAGACGAACCCAAAGCCTGCAACCTCGTAGAATGGCGCGACATTTTGAACACACGAAACACGCGGAAAACTCGCAGAATCGTCAACGCATCGAAATCGCCCGCGCTCTTCAGACCCAGATCGAGGTAAAACGGAAAAACAGCTGCCACGTCGATAATACTTTGAAATTCTTTGGCAAACTTGCACCTGTGAGGCGCTGCAAACAAACGGACTAAATACTCAAGTGTAAGGACTCCAACACAGATACCATCTACACATTGAAATGGCTGTTTATATCTTTCGCCACATGGTGTTTCACCACAAGGTAATGTCTCTGTTATGGTTGTTATGACGCTAATAACAATAGCGACCCCAGTAACATAATAGATGAACTTGGCCGCTGCTGACGAGAAAGGATTTTCAAACAAGAACCAAAGTTTCTGACGGAAACTTTTACGCTGAGGCTCACACTCACAAGGCTGGACTTTCTTTTTCGCAATTAATTCTCCACCTCTTCTGAGACTTCCCTCTTGAAACTCCTCTAGACAGCACAAGCTGAGCGCCTCCTTTGGAATGCGAAAAAAGCAGAGCTCCTCTTGGTAGAACGCACCGCATTCCTCCAGAGAAAAATGAAGCCTACCACAACGATAGTAATTTAAAATGTGTCGGAAAAAACTCGGCTCCCTATCGAAAAAATACTCCTTTCTGTCCGAGTCGTAGAACGCCTCCCGATCATCGCTACCCAGCAAAGTTGTGGGGAACGCTTTTAGTTTGTAGTCCCACGTCTCGAATTTTCTTCCGCTAATGTTAATGATAATGCGCTTGTCTTTGGATTGCTTCCGATGGAGAATTCCAACGCGTTGTCCCTTGAGAAGCGGAGATATGCCAACCAAAGCAAGTTCAGGTACGGGAAGCCAATTTTGCGAGTCACCTATCGATTTATCAGTGGAGGACATCCTGAGTTTCGTCCTTATGATTTAAAAGCGAATGATCATGTCGATAAAGTTTCTAGCAATGATAGACTGTGGGAGTTCAAATACAAACACTGCACCGCGAACATTTAATTGTTAATGTGTGCAGAGAACAATAACATGTGATACGGTACAAAAGCAAACTGTTCCTACCAAAACAAAAACCTCGGCTCACGGTAAAAGAGAAATCCCTCTGTCTCGAGAAACAAAAATGTATTCCGATCAAAGAGTTGTGTAATAGTCAGTTCTTAATTGATCAAGGTTAATAGCAGCTCGCACAAACAACAGGTACCTGTTAAATTCTCCAGCCGCAAGGAAGGGTCTTCAACGGAACATTTTTAGTGTGTTGTGTAAGTAATCACGGTTCTTTGCGATGTTTGCATCAGTGTTTAGTTTTTTTCTTTGTTTTTCTGCCTGTTGGCGTCGTACTAAATGCCCTGAGACGTCCTTGGATATCCAAACATTGTTATATTTAGGGCAGGCCCACGATTAAATTGCAGGAATTCAGAAACAACAGAGTTATGGGATTAACTCTCGAACTCTGCAAAGAAATTTTGCTGCCATTCGTCTACGAGTTTCAATAGCACAATTTTTTTTATTCCGTTTGTCTCTCTCTCTCCTCCAAGCGAAAAAAAACCAAGCTATTTACCTCCAAGAATAGGACTCAGGCTCTCACTGACGGCTGCTCATTAAAAATGCTCAAATTAGCACATGCCGCAGATGAGGTTTCTCTTTGGTAATTTCATTCAAATGTCTACGGCAACGAAACTACTATTGAAAAGAAAGGTCTTAAACTTAAGGCAGTTCATTATGAAGAGACGAAACGGCACGAAATTGTACGTTGTATCTCAATCCTGGACGAATTCAATGTCCCCTTGTTTATGGAAGGACTATGAAGACACAAACTTCACGTCTGTTTAGCGGATCAATGTAAGTATCTGGGTAACTGTCCACCTGCCCCTCCCCTTACCCAACATTAACGCTAACTTTTTAACTTAATTAGTATAAATACTCAGGTGATTATACAAAATCGCGCGCTCTGATTGGTTCGATATCTCGGATTATCAGCCGATAATCACCTAGACGAACAAAATGGCTGCCAGTCGTTCGCGCGCTTTTGATGAAATAAAATTTTTTCGTGTTGTACAATGAATGCTTTTCCGTTTCTTTTTTTGAAATAATCACCTGTGTATTTATACTAAAACTAGAAATACGACTCCCGCAAAAACCTCGCGAAGCTAGTTTTTGAAGAAGTCACAATGCTTTCATATTTTATTCTTTATTTTTTTTTATATTATATATTTTATTTTTTATATTAGCGTAATCCCCATTATTTTATTTCTTATGCTGTGTTTGGTACACAATTAGTGACACCTGGTGCAAATTACATGATCAGTATACCGCTCAACACAGTGCTTAAAAATTGACCTTCATTTAGCTCTTTCACTGCCACTGAGATTGCACCAGAGGGAATAGAAGTAAAATTATTTATTATCTTGACAGGGAATACAGAGTCGATGAAGTATCACAATAATATTCACTTAACACAAATTGAAAATGATTGTAAATCTTTTGCAGGTGAAATCTTGAAGAGTTGATATGAATGCTTGTGTTTACCACGGTGTAAAAACCTGTGTTTTTTTTCTTTAGTTTTATTTTCTTAGTCTCTACTGCTTTGTCTTCTTTGTTGTACATCACTTTTGAACACAATATGTTCTTACACAGAGGATGAGCTGAACGCTCCAATTATTTTTTGTTTATGTTTTTTTGGTTATAATTGCATGAGATTCATTGTAAGAAGAATCTTCTGATTAGATATTTTATTGTCTACCGCAGTCATTATTTCATTCCCGGGTAACCACAATTGAGAGCATTACGAATAGTGCATGTTTTAATGTGTGTACTCTTTCCAGTTGCAATGGTACCCCCAGTGGTAGATAGAAAAAATCCTCTTCCCTCAAAAGAGATGCCATATCAACAAATTGGGGGTAAAACAATTGGATTCTACAAAAGCTTTGAATAAAGGTTTGGTAATAGTGAGTGCCCACTGTATAGTATGTGGTTGTGCTATTTTTAGGTCATATCATAAAAACAATACATGTAAGAAAGAGTTATTGAAATCTTAATATGTTCAAAAAGATTGCTGCACTACGTACTCCTGTAAAAAAATAATGTGAAATCAACATCAATCAGTCAAAAGTATATACCACATGAAAGTTTAATTGTGCTGTTACAGAAACAGGCAAAATATCCATACCCAACCATAGAATAGTACATTATTTTGAATATATGAAAATTTCTATTATAAAAACTGCAGAAGAAAGATTTAATATAAGGACGGTATTTCATCGAAAAAGTCATGGCAGCCAGAGGTATTGAACTGTAACCAATGACATATAGTAACGAGAAGAACTATCATTATATTATTATCATTATTATTATCATTACTATTATTATTACTGGTATTGATATTATTATTGTTATATTTTTTATGTTAAACATAATATATTTTTATGGGGTGGGATTCATGTCTTAATCTTGGTAAAGTTATTGTTACTCTACTACTAAAAGCAATACAAAAATCTTCTTAATAGGCTTTCCATCAGAGGTGGTAGTAATCAAAACAGCTCCAAACAATACCATTTCTTCTAAAAGGCTTAGAATCTAGTGCAGTCATTTGTCTAGAAAGTTTGTGTGGAAAATCATTATTGAAAGCATAGGGCATTTAGGAAACTTGAAACACTTGTTACTACATACAGCACACTTGCAATGAATATATGAGAAAGATCATAAACATTTTGGCATTACAAAATTTATTTTCTTCTTTATAAAGTTTTTCCAATGTAAAAGGTTAATTGCATGTTGTGGTTGTTATGAAATATTGATATTTGACATAAAAATAAAGTAAACGGCAGAAAGTAACAAAGTTAATATGTTATGTCTAACTTTGCAAATTAAGGCTTGAATTAACATTTCATTTGTGAAAAAAGGGCAGGGGTTCTAGATAGCAATATTATCAGGGGGGGGCGGGGTCATTGCACTCTAAGGTAAAACTGACCCATTGTGAAAAGGCTATGAAACTTGTCTCTACACAATATTATTGAAACCTTTCAATCAGAGAATACATACATATATATATATATATATATATATATATATATATATATATATAGCAAAGAGAAATACTACTCAGAATTCAGTAATCACATTTGCTTTATTTTAAAATGATCACATTGATCACTGATAATATTGCAGAACCAGTACTTTATAGTGACACAGGGTATACATTCTGTTGAAAATGTTTAACATAACTGCTAGATCAAGAAAATTTACAATATTTTCACTGTTGCAATGATATCAGATCACATCGTTATAAATGATTGCTATAACAACTGCAACTCTCTGTGTTGGAAATTACTTCAAACTGGAAACGCTATCGTTTTATTATGAAAAATACCTATTTACATTCTCTTGTAATCTGTTGGTCGTCTTCCGATTCCGGTTTTAGACTAATAGAATTATTTTCCAGAGACATCTCCAATCGTTGAAGTCGTTCTTACTCGGTGTCCCTTCTAAGTCGTTTTGCTAAATGTAGTACACCAATATATTTCGTTATGTAATCGTTCACTCATGTCCTGTATTTCTATCAATAACACATTCAAATTCAAAACTAACTTGATTGAATTCCTGGTCCTTTTCCCTGCTGTTTCGTTTGCCTTTTTCTGGAGCGAGCAGTTGTTGTCTTGGCTGCGATTTCTGTTGTTATTCTCCCTGCTGTCGTTTCTCTATCCCTGCTTTGAGTCGTGCTTTCCTCGTGTTGATTTTCACGGTATTCGAACTTACTCGGCGACGATCTCGTGCTAATATTTCTTGAATATCTTGGAGATCACCTTGCTGGGATGTACTTCCAGGACGAGTGAAATCGGTTTCCACAAAATTTACATTACTTTCAAAAAGGCATCACCGAATAATGGCGGAAATTCAGCGTTCTCAAGTGCGTTACTATTGCCAGGTAACCTGGCCTGCGAACGGACACCTTTAAAATATAGATATATATAAACATATATATAAATATATATATATACATATATAAAAACTCTCGGCTCGATTTACTCGGGCTTGCGAGCCACGTGGTCTGACCGGAACCGACACGATTAGTAACCTCGCTACGCTCGGCCTTCGGCCTCGCTTCGCGAGGAATTATTCGCCTCAGGCTCAGTGATTATCGGTGAATATTCACTGATAATCACTTCGCCATTGGCGAATAATTGGGTTAGGGGAGGGGTAGGTACACAGTTGCCCAGATACCGCCACCCGGTTAGCTCAGTTGGTAGAGTTCCGGCCTGTTGAGCGGGAGGTCGTGAGTTCAAACCTCGGCAGGACCAACACTCAAGACACCAACACTCAACACACCAACACTGCATCATCAACACTCACTTAAAATAACTGAGGAGAAAGTGCTGCCTTTGTTATGACATCTGCAAATGGTTAGACATTCTAGTCTTCTCGGATAAGGACGAAAAACCGTAGGCCCCGTCTCACAGAACTGTTCTTGTGGGACGTTAAAGATCCCGCAACACTGTTTGAAAAGAGTAGGGGACGTAGACCCCGGTGTGTGATTGACCTTTTTAAAATAGCTGGGTGGACTAGCACGTATGGTTCTCCGGTTCCCTTCTTGTCCTTCCCTGCTGCTTACTTGTGTATATTGTATGCAGTAAAAATGGATTAAATTAAAATTAAATTAAATTAAATTAGATACTGACATTGATCCTGTTTGGTTATTTTTATTCTTATAGCTCTGGTTCGATTCTAAGAAACAGTAACTGAGCGCCGTCATGTAAAAGTGTCGAAAATAGGAAAGTATCGAACCGGAGTTGATATACATTTATTTCTAGAGGTTCATCAGTCATGGGTGAGTTACATACAGGGCCTATTTAATTTAAACATTGCACGCTGAAAATTCCCAGTTAAATACTATTTTCAAGACTAGATTTAAACAGAAGGAAGAGCACCTACATTTTGTGATGATTTTAATACAACCGTTTCCACTGCACAGTGTAACAGTGCCTTAAACCTCGCTAGAAATGGGGTTTCCACTTCCCCAAAACTTCTTAAAACTGTTTACTGTTAATCTGCTGGTTTTTATCAGTTTTCTAACCACGCCTCGATTTTCTCTTGTCTTGTCTTGGGTCGCTTTTTGAACGGGTTTTTAAAAAGTCGCTTCTTCTTGTGTTTCCCTTTTGATTGGCGTTCCGCCTCGCGCTTCTCGTCTTCCATCTTTTTCTTCGCATCACTAGAATACAGAAATACACAGTTAACTAGTTCTTAGATTCTGAAGTTTTCATATCCCAGCCGACGCCCCGAGTGTGCCTCTCTCTCCCTTATGGTCTCCTATTAGTAGGTACTCGATGCCACAAAGACAGCGCGGTTTGTCATATAATTTCATGAAAGTCAGAATTTGTGTATTCATTCGAAAAACCAGTAATGAAGATTCTTGCAAGTATCTTCTTGCTTTTGTCTTTAATGTCCTCATGACAAAAAAAAAACCTAAATACAAACTCAATGTACTCCTTATTCGCTGTTAGTATTCTGTTTGATCCTTTCTGACTAGGAATAAAGCAAAGATTAGTTGAAAGACTGAAACATACTCACGCCATCGCTTGAACTGCAACCATGTCGACGTCAACAAAATCTTCTTCCTCGGAAGTAGACTCTTCTTCCACTAAGGTATCGAGGATTTCTAATATGAAAATAAAACGAACTATTATTATGTAAGGTTCTCAATTGGTTGCTCAAAGGTTAAAAAGCCGCACAGGGCGCACAGCTTAACCTGTGAGCCTTGGAGTTTAAAATTATTATTAATAATTATTATTTATTATCATTATATATTTATTATTATTTATTTTATAATTATCATTGCTTTTTATTATTCTAATATTAAGTTTAATATGTATAACCTGCTTTAGCAGGAAAGGTTTTATATCCTTTTCTCTTTTTTTTCTTTTGCTGCTTCCTTTTTAAAAGAAAAAAATCAATTGTAGTATCACTATTCACTAATGTTTTTAATATGTATATAGGTATAATTTTTAATTAATATCATTATTATTATAAATATTATTATTATAAATTATTATTATAATCATTATTGTTGTTGTTCTTATTACTTTTATTCTTTCAATTAAAAAAGCAAGTTGCTCTTTACTTACTCAATTTTGTCCGTAAAATGTCCAGCATTTCCTCATAATAGGCAATGCTTTCTTTGAGTTTTCCCAGGATATGACACAGGCTTCCCAGGTTAGCTAATGCCTTGCCGATACCATTTTGGTCATTCATCTCCCTGGCAACCGCAAGCCGTTCTTTGTGACAAAACAGAGCTTCTTCATAGTTCAATTCCAGTTCGTGTATATTGCCAAGATTGTTGTAGATCTTTGCCAATGGCAACTTATCGTCTCTATCCTTCGCAATATTTAGGGCTTCGTTGAAGTGCTCTTTAGCCGTCGCTATATCTCCAGTGATTTTGTACAAACAACCTAAATTACTATGCGCTCGCCTTCTCCCTTTGTCGTCCTTCAGTTGTGCAGATAGTAACAGGTGTTTTTCATGGTAACTCTTTGCGGTATCGTAATCCCCAAGTTTATAAAATGCAAGCCCAAGAAAACTCAATGCGTCCGCTTCGGCGCCATTGTCCTTGTTGTTAACAGCCTCTCTCAAACACGTTTTCAAATCTTTTATCTTTAAATATAACTCGTCTTCTGGCTCTTCAACAAATCTATAATTCTTGGGGTCGTTGTCTTCCATAAATTCTTCACGGATAAAGCATTGTGGCAACAGGAACTGTCACGATGTAAGCGTCTCCATTAAGAAACCAAAATTCCTCACGGGCTAAGAAATTATCGTTTTATGTTTGCCATTTTAACCAATGAGATCGCTCCATTTTAGTCGATTAGCAGGTGACTACGACCAATTGTCGCTAGAATTAATTGACAGGTTTTTGAGTGAACACGTCGCATATATTAACTAATTATATTATATCAGTATTTTAATATCAATTCAAGAACACGACAAGATAAAATACATCAACGCATTAAACTCCTGAAGCTGTTATACCGTGGATTTGACAAAATGCAAGTCTAAGTAAAGGATTTGGGAGATTTGCAGTGCTTCGATTCATGCGTTTTAACGTAGATATTACAAGCGGAAAAAACGCCTTGTTCGTAGAATCATATATTCGGGCAAGTATAAGGAATAATACAGAAGAAAAAATAAAGTACTTTTAAGGTTTTCTGTCCTGTGGTCTATGTATTGTAATGTGGATATTACACGAGAAAGAAAAAAAATAATTTTATCACGTTTTGGTGATACAGTGAAATCTCTATTAAGCGGTCACACTCAGGACCTTCCCAAGTGTCCTCTTAATACAAAGTGTCTGTTTAATAGAGGGTATCTGGTTAGTAAGGGTTTGCAACTGTCAGGGGCTCCTGTCAATGGTTTGTTACCGCTTTACGTTCAACGGTTTCTCAATGCTGTAACGAGAATTTGATCGTGGATGATAACCGTACGGATATCGGTGTAATCGACAGCTAATTGACAGCTAAATGTGTGGACTAATCGTCATTAGTATCACCCAACTAGTGGACTAATGCAAATGCCGCAATCTGATTGGCTACGCTACTAGAGGTCTATTAGTAATAGTCCTCGAGTAGCGAAATTCGTGGCACTTTCTTTTGTTTTATTCCCAAATAGAACTTTCCTGCATTTGCTAACTTTATTATTGCTTTTTCTGTCTGACTAGTTGGGTGATACTAAAACAATCAGACCCTTCGCCCTTGCGGGCTACGGGTCTAATTGTTCATTATTCAGTCGAATCTCTTAAGGCTAAGGGACGGACCATTAGAAAAGTGATGGGGCGGGGGTGGGGGGGTGGGGAATTTTCAGCTTGCACGAATTTTTATTTCGCTCACTG
>OX453282.1:8868464-8888464 GCA_949710005.1 Ricordea florida | reverse complement strand
TTTTCATCTGTGGTTCAAACCATGCAGTGTGACCATTCTTTGTAAAGCTGCTGAACAGTTCTGTACTGTGGTACTGTTAGTTTTACTATACAGTGTGGTTGTAACTTTTTCATCTGTGGATCAAACCATACAGTGTGACCATTCTTTGTAAAGCTGCTGAGCAGTTCTGTACTGTGGTACTGTTTGTTTTACTATACAGTGTGGTTGTAACTTTTTCGTCTGTGGATCAAACCATGCAGTGTGACCATTCTTTGTAAAGCTACTGAACAGTTCTGTACTGTGGTACTGTTTGTTTTACTATACAGTGTGGTTGTAACTTTTTCATCTGTGGATCAAACCATCCAGTGTGTCCCATTCTTTGTAAAGCTACTGAACAGTTCTGTACTGTGGTACTGTTTGTTTTACTTTACAGTGTGGTTCTAACTTTTTCATCTGTGGATCAAACCATGCAGTGTGACCATTCTTTGTAAAGCTGCTGAACAGTACTGTACTGTGGTAATGTTCGGTTTACTTTACAGTGTGGTTCTTATTACCTTTTTCATCTGTATACAACGATGCAGCGAGACCGTCCTTTGGAAAGCTACTGAGCACAGTGCATTACTGAGTACTAAACGTTTTACTATACAGTAAGGCCCTAAATTTTCCTCTGCGACTTAAATTACGAAGAGCTGTGATTTATCAAAAAGTAACTGGATAGTTTTTCTTGGTTATGATCACTGTCGATGAAAAACATATTCTTAATTATTGGTTCACCTCTTTACAAGGCCCAGAAGGTAAATGTGGCAAAATAAATGAAATAATGTCAAGTCGTCCCTCACATCCGGGTACTTTGTGGTACGGTTTCTTGTCGGTGTCACATCGAAGGAGGATCTTGTAATAATGTGTTGGAATGGCTACTGAACTTGTGTCGTTTTTAAGCCAACTGGAAGCAAAAAAAACTACCGCTTTAGTACAAAAACGTCATTTTGTTTAGTTCAAGCTTACGGAATCAATCTTTCGAGGGTGCAAAAACGGTTTCACATCTTCGACACACGCTTCAGTAGACTGAAGAAAGACATACCGATTGGTTATTTTTATTAAACTGCGCGAATTTCAGTACATCATATGTAGGTGAACATTCGCACTTAAGAGTTAACTTACTGTGTGATATTGTTGTCGTTATCTCGCAGCCCATTCGCATCTTCGTCAAAAATTGAACCGGTTATGACATAAATTGATGAATACTTGACGGAAAGATTTCGCACCATGTTCTCGGCCTTAAGCCAGATACCTGTAGACGAGGGAAGTTAGTAACATCACATACACATCAGTGGACAGAGATAATGCTTTCGAAAATTCTGCATATATATATATATATATATATATATATATATATATATATATATATATATATATATATATATATATTTAGTATCACCCAACTAGTGGACTAATGCAAATGCCGCAGTCTGATTGGCTACGCTACTAGAGGTCTATTAGTAATAGTCCTCGAGTAGCGAAATTCGTGGCGCTTCCTTTTGTTTTATTCCCAAATAAATCTTTCTTCAACTTGCATTTGCTAACTTTATTATTGCATTTTCTGTCCGACTAGTTGGGTGATACTAAAACAATTAGACCATTCGCCATCAAGAGCTACGGGTCTTATTGTCATATAAGTGTAAAAGTTGATTAACGTAAAACAGTGCTCAATACATGAAAGTAGAGCGAAGTAGATGTTGCGGGAGAAAAAAACACACAAACAAAGAGATTGTGTGTTTTTTTCTCCCGCAACATCTATATATGTATATATATGTAGTTGTTGCGGGAGAAAAAAACACACAAACAAACTACGGGTTTATCCCTACAAGCCTGTTTCGTGGTTGCCCACTCATCAGGGGATATGGTGGGAATGTCCTTTACCATCACTTATATACAAAGTACAGTAGTTAAATTTACATAATAATAGAGATCGTTAAGTTTCAGGTATTGTGTAAGAGGGTTTTGTTTCTGTGGCGGCAAGAAGACACAAGCTCATTACGTTTGTTTAGCGTGGATAGTTCGGGTTGGCAGATGATTAGGAATTTTTCTTTGAGGCAGAGGTTACATCTTTTGCTTGAGCTGTTATATGGCGAGTGTGAAGACAGGATCCGCCAGGAAATAAATTGTTCAATGTTGTTGTCTTTAAGGGTCCATATGTGTTTGCTGAGCTCGGTGGAGTTTCTGTGTTTAGCGTGGCGGAAAGATGCGGTGTGGTTTCTGTATCTTGTTTTGAAGTCGTTTTCCGTAAGTCCGATGTAGGTTTGGGACGTGTTGTTGTCTTTGCGCGTAACGGTGGCTTGGTAGATTACCGATGGTTGTAGGCAGTTTCCGTTGAGTGGGCAATTGTTCTTTTGTCGGCAGTTGAATGTCTTTCTTTCTTTAGTGTTAGCGGCGGTAGCATTGTTGGTTTGTGTAGATGTGGTTAAGATGCGTTTATTATGGTTGTCGATTATTTGTTTAGTGTTGTTCATGCAGCTGTAACTGATCTTGATGGTGTTGCGGTTGAAGATTTTACGGAGCTCGTGGTCTTTTGGGAAGTGCTTATCTACTAGAGCGAGGAATTTGTGTCCGATGTTAGTACTTGTGTTCTTGCTGAAAGGGGCGTTGTACCACAGGATATATATGTATGTATGTATTCAGTTAGATGTTCACCGGTGAAGCCAAGACAGTGCTCTACTTGCAGTGAAGGAGCGGAATAGATCAGTAGGTGAACTACTCAAATCCTGAGTGCATGGGTGTTTAATACAAGCCTGTTTCGTAGGCCACCGAAAAGGTGACCCACTCTTCAGTTAAACTCCATTATAACACTGAAGCGTCAGGGTATGTATGTATGTATGTATGTATGTAAGTAAGTATGTATGTATGTATGTATGTATGTAGGTATACGTATACATATACGTATACGTATATGTATATGTGTATACATACATATTCGCGGTGACACCTTTGTTGGCCTGAGGGATCTACTAACAGTTTATATAGACATAATAGACAGTTTATTAGAGCTACTGTACAGTTTAGCGTAAAATTGTTTTTGTGAATTCAGTATCGACAAAGGGTCAGGGGACATAACTCCACTTATATATAGTTTTCTAATATGTTTCTTTATTTGATTGCGCTTTTCTTAATTTGAGAAGTATTAACTATTTTTTTCTCCGAGTTCATGCCATCGCGCTCTTGCCCGGATTATCATAACCTCAACCTTTTTGTCATATATTAATTCAATTTCATTTTTCGAATCCGTGCAAAAGGATTTCGAACTATTTCATCGTTTTGAAAAACTCTCAGGACTAAAGGTTAATTACAGAAAAACAGAGGCGATGTGGAATGGCTCGTATCGTGATAAAACCAAAACACATCTGTCTCTAAAATGGTGCAAACTTGTTAAAGCTTTAGGTGTACATTTAGCTTTAACAAAGAAGAATCACTCAAGAAAAACGTTTATGATAAAGCTGAAGATATTTAAAAGCAGATACACTTGTGGAGCTGGAGAGGTCTTTCTCTGCTGGGAAAAGTATCAATTATATAAAGTCTTCTTCCAAAATTGATATACACATTCTCGGTCCTCCCAACTGCTTCGGAATTCATTATGGAAACGGCCTGACAAAATAGCGCGTAGAACTATAATAAATAATTTTAACAAAGGTGGGTTAAATCTCACTGATGTAGAGACTTAAATTAAGTCTGTGAGGCTAACATGGATTTCAAGAATATTCAATTCGGTGCCCTGTGCCAAAAGAGTTAAGTGATGTTGATAGAAACGCCGCTTTGCAAACACTAAAGCTTAAACTTGGCAACAAAAGCTTTGACCCTGCATCGAGCAAAAGTAAAGATTTTTACACCTTATTTATTCAGGAAAAAGCAACATACTCTAGAGGACTTTCCAAATTGATGTTGAATTTTGGTCTTAACAAGAAGACGCCTGAAGGCGTTTACGCGGGATGTGTTGGTTTAAAATTGCTGACGCAGTATGTCTTTTTGCTGATTGTGCGATCATGGATATCCATGGTGCATATCCAACCTGACTTGCACGTGATTCGGAGTTACAGCCAATAAAAATCACACAATTTTTTCGGGACGGGCTCGGGATACGGGAAAGTTAAAAAAACAAGGCAATTTTTGACTCCCAAGACGACGAAAGGAATGCGCTACCGAATTTTATACGCTGGCTGACTACGTCATCCCGCGTAATGAGGATGCAATTAGTAAAGCATTTAAATTGGTTAAATCAGCTGCATGTGAAACATTTGTTCAATGTTTCCAGTTTAAAATATTGAATAACATTCTGTTTTTAAATTCCCGATTAGCGAAAATAGGGATGATTGAAAATGATCTCTGCACGTTTTGCCAAGCCTCTCAAGAAACAGTTAAGCATTTATTTTTTCAGTGTGGTTTTTCTGAAAGATTTTGGAATGACAAAAAAATTGCACTTGAAATTGCACTCGCCGAACCGGCTCGTGCAATTTCAGCTTTTTGAAAAAGTCACTCGTGCAAATTAATTCCAAATTGAACGAGAAAAACCGTATGATTACTTATTGATAATATAAACATGAAAAAATTCGCCTGGAGGAAGTGCCGGAAGATCTCATTGCGGGCAGGAAGCAGGGACGGCGGAGCCGGGGGAGCTGGGGGGCTTTAGCCCCCCCACTTTTGAGGAGGATGACACTTTATTTTGTTTAAGCTACAAGTTTATACAAGCCTCGTCGGAAACTTTTCGCGTTTACGTATTTTTAACATTTTCTCAGCGTGTGCTTCCTTCCCACAGACGGGAAGCTTTTGTCAAAAAACCGCAGGTTAGCGTTGGAGACCGGAAGGCTGAGAAATAACCTCCAAAATGTTGCTGTAAGCATTAAAAGTACCTTTCATTTTACGCTTTATCCAGGCTAATTATTTCAAGAAGTATGTCGCGGAGAATGTTGTAAATACGATTTCCGAGACTCTAGATTTCAAAATTTTCTGGGGGAGGACCCCCCTACCAAATCGCTCCTCCGGCGCTCGTTTTCAGCCCCCCCACTTCAAAATACGCTCCGCCGTCCCTGGGAAGTGAGCATTTGACGCGGATTTGACACTTTATTTACTGATTGGCTGATGAAGATCAGCTGATAACGCCACGAACTCAAAGCGGTTCGCTTAAAAATAAAGAATATCATAATTCAGAATATCGATGTGTAATTTGCACTGGTGTTACACTTTTTGCACTGGTGTTACAGTTGAACTGTACTGCTCTCAACCGATCAGAATCGAGTAATTTTTTCATGTATATTATTAGGGATATTAGATGACAAATCTGACCTACTCAACTACCTCCTCATCTTGGGTAAACTTGATTTATGGAATTGCAGGAAGAAGAATTGTTTGCCCATTTTTCACCTTTTAAAGCTATAGTTCAAAGCAATTATAACACTGAAAAGCTCATAGCTGTTTAAGGCAAATCGATCTTGAAAAGGTTTCAGGCGAAATGGAAATCTTTAAATAAGTTATATATCGTATAACAATGAGTGCTGTAGATTGATAAAGCATGAAATTATGTATATGCAACAGTTGTGTGAACAAACGTGTCAAGGTGTGTAACTTGAGTAAATAAGTACACATTTTCATATTTTTTTTCTGGGCAGTAACATTGTTATAATGTACGTAGTGTATTGTATCGCACTGTATTGTACCAGGTTAGTAAATAATGTTATTACGATATTGTAAATAGGGTATGGTACTGCGCAGCAGTAGTGGTGTAAGTTAAAGTAGTTGTATTGTAAGTAGCATACAATGTATTTTTTCAGTAGTGTTAGTAGCTTGTTGTAAGAAGTGTTTTTCGTAATAAAAAAAGTATTTTCCAAGAAAAAAATGTTCTGTAAGTGTAAACTTCAGTCAGCGCTTAGTCAGTAGGTACGTGAGTGAGTGAGCAGTATACAGAGAAACCTGGTCAGTTAGCTTCTGTTGAGAAAACAGAGAGGGTTTTCAGTGTAGTTTACATGTGCGACACAAGCACAAGCGCAATCACAAGAGAATAGCAGTCATTCTATTCTCGTGTGTTTCTGCTTGTGCTTGCGTCATTGCGTTGTGTGTGTAAACGCAAGTATAACTGCAAGCACAAGATCCCTTCTCATTCGCTTACGTCGCAGACGCGGCGAAATTCTCTGCTTTTGCTCTTGCGTGTACCTGCCTCACGAGCGGTCCAGGATTTTGTGAGGGGGTGAGTTGGGAGGGGGTTGTGGTTTTCTGTGACATAGTATATAGCTATGAAGATACTCAACATAAACAGTTACACAAGGAAGACGCAAGAGCAGAGCTAGGTTTTATAATAAGCGCGAGTCTTGCTTTCAACTAGAATATCCTATCCTACGGAAATATTAAACCCTAATACTCCATCAAATATGAAATCTTGACTTCCCGAAAAGGGGGGGTGACTTGTCACCCAATTCACCCCTGCAGGGATTCGTACCTGTGCCTATGTTTTTTGCAAGGGTTAACGTCCTTAAGCTCATTTGTTTGTTTTGTTTTATTATTTTCATCAAAAAATTTAGATATAATGCACAAGAAAAAAAATACGTCTGACAGGAAGATGAAACAGGGCCAGCCCCAATTGACATTAACCCCCTACCAGGAGCCCATCATCCGGAGCCTCCATGTCCCTTATAAACCCTAGGAGACAACCTTTGCCCGTATCTTTCTATTTTTAGTCGTTCGAATTCCCACGAATGCATTGTACCGTCCAATCAGAACAAAGTTGTTCTTTTACGTCACACGCAGTCACAAACCCTGAGTGATAGCGTCTAACAAAATATTCTGTTGAGACTGTTCTAAAAATAAAAAGATACGAGCAAAGGTTGACTCAAGGATACAGTGTGTATGGAGGCTCCGGGTGATGGGCTCCTGCCCCCTACAATATGTTACAAAAATATAAAATATACGACACTAAAAAATAATACATAAAAAAAGAATGCTGAGAAAGGAAAACTTATGGCGGCCGATACATACTAAACTTAGTTACATAATATTCGTTGATTCTTGAATTGATTAATTGAGTTGATTGAGCTATTATGACCGGGGAGATTGTTCCAATTTTTAACAGTTCTGGGAAAATATCAGTTTGACCATGACTATGCTTATGCGTATGTTGCTTTCTGCGTGTAAAATGTAGGCAGTCTAATGTTTTTGCTAACGTAGAAGTTTAAATTTACCTCCATTAAACTGGCGATATTGCGGAGCGATGTTTGACAGTAAGTATGAGTTCATTACTGTCTCGTCATTGGCATCGTACGAGTCAAAGTCTGCGTTCGGCGCCATGTGGCCGCGATCAAAAGAAGACCTCTGGTAGTCAGAGCAGTGGGAGGCCTGGGCATCAGTTAGTCGGACATCACGACGAAAGCAGTCGCGGCGCTTGGAAAACTGGGAAGCTTTCTGAAAGAGAAATTCATTTTAAAATCTAATACGTTTCTAGTCGCGGCGCAAGTATGTAATTTTTCCCACATAAACTCAAGTCATTAACATCATTCCTTACAGGGGCGAATAATCATGAACTGACTAGTACAGTGTAGCACGCATTTTCTAGAATAGGTTCTAAAATATGGAATGAACTAACGGAATCTTTCCTTTACGAAATGCCTCCCGACAAGACTACTAAAAATTATTGATCAAGAGAATATTTTTGTTGACGTCAATACTCTCATCATAAACTTCAAACGTGGTATGATCAACTAGCATGAACCAATTTTAATTTCAATTTACAGTCTTTTTTACTTACCCTATTATACAATAATTACTGATATATCACTCCTGTAATGCACCTATCAATGTTAAGCCGACGGGGTGGGGGGGGGAGTCAGGGCATGGGGTGGGGATTTGATTGTCTTTGTTGGCCCTGGCGTACGGCATTTGACTTACCTTGTTCTTCCGGGGGAGGGAATATTTGAATCTTTCTTTGCCAGCCTTGGGGTATTTGACTGCGATGTGCAGCTCGGGGTGGGGAAATTTGACGGCAAATTTTTCAAAAATGTCAAATCCCCACCCCATGCCCTGACTCCCTCCCGCCGGCTTAACATTGATAGGTGCATAAATACTAAGTTTTTCTATGAGCTACCTAGATCAGCTTATGCTATTTGCGAGTAAGTGAATCTTTTTTTACTTGTTAGGTATGTGTGCTTTTAATAAAGTTGATTTGATTTTTGATTTAACCCTTTAAGCCCCAATAGTGTCTTTACAGATTTTACTCTGGCTAACACCAGACGATTTTACTTGTCACAGGGAGACCCCTCGGGGCTTAAAGGGTTAAAAACGATTTCCTTAACCCTTTGGCTAACGCCAGACGCTTAAACTTGTCACAGGGAGACCCCTCGGGGCTTAAAGGGTTAATTTGTACTCGCGAAGTCGCGTGTTCGGATCCCGTTCCAGCCTGCTATTTTTTTCAAAGAAAACTCCCATTTGCTGAAATTGTGTTAATTCTGCGAGGGTTACAATCCTCTATCATAAAAAAAACGATTTCGTACCTCTCCGTCAAGTCTGTATGCAACCCACAACGGCACATGAAGAAACGTACTGTAGCCAGTAACAAAGTCTTCTTGAGTCAGTATGCAGCCTCCTTGACCTGCCCCACCTGTGGGTATCCCCCAAGGGAGGTGCTTCTTCTGCAGCATGGATTCTAGTGCGGAAGGTCAAGTCATAATAATAATAATAATAATAATAATAATAATAATAATAATAATAACAACCTTTTATCTTTTATCAATTTTAGAAGAAAAATACAACGACAGACTTCACAAACAATAGGAAGGAAAACAAAAAGAAAATTGGAACTCTAAAATAAGGTTTGAAGAAAGTTCTAGATGGGGAGCTAAGTTAACCTAGTTGGTTTTTTAGTAATGATTACTCTTAATGTTGCTGTGAAATTCCCATCTCCCTATCCCAAACGATTGTTTGATATAAATACTGGTTTATAGATCGTAAAATAAGCGGAATGCTTTAAACATATCTTTACAGGTGAGGAGCTTAAAAATAGGCGGAAAACTATAGATGGTGAACAGGGGTACCATGAAGTCCAGACAGCAACCACGAGGGATACGAATGACCGCTAAAGGAGTAGTGTACAACAGTGGAGGAAGGACTTAAGCTTAATGGAGGAAGGACTTAATTAAGGGAGCTTAATTAAGGACTTAATTAAGGAGCTTAATGGAGGAAGGACTTAAGCTTAAGGGAGCAGGGTTGGCGCAGTGGTGAGAGCGCTCGCCTTCCACCAATGTGGCCCGGGTTCGATTCCCGGCCCCGGCGTCATATGTGGGCTGAGTTTGTTGGTTCTCTACTCTGCTTCGAGAGGTTTTTCTCCGGGCACTCCGGTTTTCCCCTCTCCACAAAAACCAACATTTGATTTGATTGCTTTAATGTAATATGATTTCATTTCATTTCATTTGTGCTTTACAGTGTCCCCAATTAGTGCGTCAGTGCTAAATACAGTTGACACTCAAATAAAGTTCATTATTATTATTATTATTATTAATAACACGAACAAGGCATTTAAAAAGGCATTTAACCTTTTCCATGTTTTCAAGAAGGACTTCAAACCATATCAACGAAACATCAAAAATGAGGAAGGCCGGGAACAATGACGGGCCTGAACAAGACTGACCAAGAACAAAGCAGCTAGCATTGATAACCTTCCAGAAGAGCTTCTCAATACCGACAAAAGTGTTGTGCAAGTTGAGTAACAAGATCCTTGAGGCAGGAGACAGGCCCAACGACCGGCTCCAATCAGTCTTCATCGCAATACCAAAAACCATGAGAGCCATAGAGTGTGCATACCACTGCACCATTTCCCTGATTAGTAGGCAGATTTGTTGAGAAAAGGAATTTCCACAAACGACAGTAAAACCCAGACTTTATTTGCGAATAGCAAAGGAGACTGAACGTACAGACCTTATCCACAAATAGGAATATTCTTTTTCTTTTTCGCGGTTTTTCAATCCACTCGTTTAGGACACAACTCTTTGCCTTTAAAATTCTTGCACTGATGAACATAGGGGAAGAGGTGTACTAGTGTCACCGCGTGCGTGAAGTGATTACTATACCAGAAGTTGTCTGCAAATTTGTCTACGGAGTTGTAAACATATGAGTAGGTGCCGCAAAACAACGGGAACCATCAAACGGACCGAACGACAGAAGGCATTAGCTGAATATTAAGGCATATAATTCATGGTAAGCCACGATATAGTCAGTTTACAGGAGTATACAAGGGTTTACAAGGATATACCTTTGTAAACCCTAGTATACCCCTGTAAACACTATATTTGGTGACTATATGGTGGCCTACCATGAATTATTTAACAATTATTCGCCGAAGGCGAAGTGATTATCGGGGAATATTCACCGAGACGAAGTCGAGGTGAATATTCATCGATAATAAGTGAGCCTGAGGCGAATAATTGTTTTAGTATAAATACATAGGTGATTATTTCAAAATAAGAAAAAAAAGTATTTTACAACACGAAAAAATTATATTTCATCAAAAGCGCGCGAATGACTGGCAGCCATTTTGTTCGTCGCGGTGATTATCGGCTGATAATCCGAGATAGCGAACCAATCAGAGCGCGCGGTTTTGTATAATCACCTGAGTATTTATACTAAATGCCAATATTAAGATGGGCTATGTCCAATAATAGGAAATTTTACAGTTTTTTCCTTAGGAGCCTAGCCTTTGAATAGAAGCGAGGCAGGAAATGACCTTGCTAAGTTACAAACCCTCCCGCCTTTCATGTGCAGATCATATTATCAACATATGAATAACAGGTAGGTTTGTAACAAGGTCGACCCCAGCCCCACTTCTATTCAAAAATCAGGGTACTAAGCACACAACTGTAGATTGGTCAATTGATAACCTGATTCACGTTAATGTCTCCTAAATAATTACCTCCGCCAATGAGGTTATGTTTTCACGCCTGTCTGTTTGTTTGTTTGTTTGTCTGTCTGTTAATTTAATCGTTTTACGCAAAAACTAATCAACGGATTTCCACCAAATTTGGTGGAAAGGTCGCAAATCTACCCAGGATCAATCGATTAAAATTTGGGATTTATCCGGGATTAAACTCCGGATCTCAGATCCAGATGAGTGTAATATCAGGTGTACATATGTGGCGGGGCGGAGGTATGCGCTCTACCGAGTACCCTTCTAGTTTCTAATTTTTTTTTCTACAGTATATTTTAATTTCAGCTCGAAAGGGTCCTCTGCTTTATGATGGAATACTCTTGAATTTCTTAGCTCATGCTTGACGCAACATTTTAATGATGGTGAAAGTCGTCATATAGGATAAATCAAAGGCATCGTGTGGTGAGCTCGTGGAGTACGGTGTTGGGTCAGGGATCTTATTTTGCGAATCATCAAGCGTAAAGAGTGGCTTCAAATTCCGTGCAATACATTTTATTGAATTACGATTTCATTTCTTTGTTCTATTTTGTTACCGTGAACTTGAGACGATCGAGAATCGATAGAATATTTTCTATTGTTAACGCTTGACATCCTGATTCCCTGACCATCCCGATAGCTCTCTACGTGCTAAAAATGGCTACGTGTCATGTCCTGCTGCACGTTTCCGAACCCGAACCGAACACGCAAAGATCCCTTGAGTTCCGAATATTCTATTGTTTACACCTGACTTCGTGATTTCCTCATCCACCACAATAGCTCTTGAGCTGAAGCTCACGAGCTAAAAAGTAACTTATCTTTTGAGATTTTTCCTACCTGAACAGTCCTTGTTTAAGTATTTCTGTAATGTGTGTGAGTTATTCGAGTGATAAATTCACGCTTTCGCAACAAAACTCAATGACAGATGTTTGTGCTGATTTCCGGCCGCCATGTTTGTGCCTCTCGGAGGAACACAAACATGGCGTCTCAATACAAAGCATTCTCGCACATTGCAAATCGCACAGACCTTAATCTTGGCGAGGTCGTTTGCATGCTTATCATCTTTCCTTTCCTGGATTCTGAACTCTATCTATTGAATGATTTCTAAATTTAATTTTGATGGCGCAGCAATGAAAACAAACAATATCAGCGGAACTACGCCAAAGTTTAAGAAAAGATAACCACAAAACCGCGATGGATGCGACTCAACCAGAACAACGCTTTATTCACTCACAAAACCAAGGGAAAATACATGTGCCGACTTTTAGACCATTCACTACACAGCATACCAGCATGTGCACGCACACGGTAAACATTCCCACGTGAGTGGGCTTTGGGAATAAGTACACTAAAGTAATGAGAGTAGTACAGTTTGAGGCCTACTCTGGGACCTAAAGTCGCCTAAAGTCGCCTTAAGTCGCCTTAAATCGCATAACATTTTGAGGAAATTTTCCTAAAGTCGCCTTAAGTCGCCTTAAATCGCATAACATTTTGAGAAAATTTTCCTAAAGTCGCCTTTAAGTCGCATAACATTTTGAGAAAATTTTCCTAAAGTCGCCTTAAGTCGCCTTAAATAGCATAACATTTTGAGAAAATTTTCCTAAAGTCGCCTTAAGTCGCCTTAAATCGCATAACATTTTGAGAAAATTTTCCTAAAGTCGTCTTAAGTCGCCTTAAATCGCATAACATTTTGAGGAAATTTTCCTAAAGTCGTCTTAAGTCGCCTTAAATCGCATAACATTTTGAGAACATTTTCCTAAAGTCGCCTTAAATCGCCTTAAATCGCATCACATTTTGAGGAACTTTTCCTAAAGTCGTTTAAGTCGCCTTAAATCGCATAACATTTTGAGGAAATTTTCCTAAAGTCGCATTAAGTCGCCTTAAATCGCATAACATTTTGAGGAAATTTTCCTAAAGTCGCCTTATTAAGGTGGCTCGATAGGCAAAAAATGGCCATTTTTGTTACAATTATTTGAACCCTAAAACACTCATTAGATCCATGGCTGTTCAAAATTTATATTGTACGTTCTTTAAACATTTTATGTTTGGAATCATGAACGAATACCTTACATTCCTGAGGAACCACACCCAATATACTGACCACACCCATTTCAAGCTGGTCCAAAACTAGGTTTACGCCAAAGAAGATATCTCTACAATGAAAAGTGCTACACCCTTGAGATTTTGCTTGCAGAACAACAATACTCAGAGCTGTGCAACCTACCACTCTAAGCTCATCAGTGCACATATTTCAAGTTTTATCATGCTGTAAAATAATTGCTCAAAAAATATGCATAATGGCTTCCAATTAAAATCTTATAACTCTCCAGTTATTCACTAGAATCTCACCAAAGTGGTAGGTTGCACAGCTCTGTTAATGTCCAAAACACCCTGAAAATTTCAGCCTGTTCTCTAAAATAGTTTTGGAGAAATCACATTTCTAAGCATGAAAAACAGTCAAAATGCAGGTATTGAGAAAAATGGGTACAAAAAGTGCAAACATTTGTTCAGTTATTTTTAGACACATCAGAAGGCTCCTGGTCCATATGCAGGACCTTCTCTTGACTCTAATGTCTCAGTGAAGCCCTTCTTGTAGTTTCGGAGTTGTCTGCACCTTTTCTTGGATGCTTCTCCACTTTTACGAGGCGAATGGCGAATTCTGTCATGGTCCAGCTTCGTACAGGCTTTCCTACAGTGATAACCTGGATCAATTCTGAGGGCTTCTAAAGTGGTCAGGAGTGTTTGTGAGCCATCATTGAAGTGGCCAACTGCTAGGAAGGTTGCCAGCTCTACAGTTGGTGTATTGGCATGCATTTCCTTGGTTGCCCGTTGCCAAATGAGTTCACTGATGGCCTCGTTTTGATTTTGGGTGCCACCATGAAGGCATCTTGAAAGTAAACTTTTGTCACTCAGTGCTTCAAACCTTGGATAAATTGCATCAGCAATAGCTTCTGGAATGGGCGATTCATGGACAGGACAAAATCTGCTGTTCCCTTTGAAATGTCTCTTTGAAAGCCGCACCAAGATTCCTCACCAGGAGGTCAGGTTCTTCATCCGTTGATTTTGAATGATGCCAAATGGCCATGACAGCATTTTGCTAAAACAGCCCTCCTGTTCACCTCAAACGCTTTGCTGCTGTTGGCCTTGGTTGAGGTGTAAAATGACTTTTGAAAAGAGCACTTTCGAGTCGTACACTTCAAAATTAGAAGGGAAGCAAGGCCCATCTTTGATTTCTTGTCTTCGTCGAAAACAATATGTCCTTGTTTACACAAAGGGCACAACAACGACTCGAACACAGCGGCAAGAATGGCGATATCAATGAACCGGAATTCACTTACGTGTTCCACTTCATCTTCATTGCTCTCTTCTGTTGAAGAATCACTTGATTCTGCCTTCATCTTAAGGACGGACGCTGGTAAACTCTTGAAACTTGCTGCTTCCTCAGTTTCCACGTGCTCCTCGCCACTACTCGAGTCTCCACTCACTTCGGGTGAAGCCTCCTTTTTTGAGCGTTCGGTTTCTATCTTTTCTGCTTTCTTTTGGTACTGATTCCCCTTAAATTTCTTTTTCTTCGTTAAAATACTTCGAATTTTTTTTTTGGGAGGCATATTCTTCTAAATTTCCGACCAAACAATCTTCTACGAACAGATCACAACAACGTTTTACTTTCGTCCCAGAAAGGACGTCATATAACTGTCAGCTATTGTGCCCCTTTGAGCTCAAACTAGTAACTAGGCTCCTATAGGCTTTTAGATCACTCGTTCTCGATTTGGGAGAAAATCTGACAACAAATACCGATTCTTTTGACCAAAAACGACGCGTAAACAATGCTGGTTTCCATAGCAACTATTTACAACGCTTAGGAAAAGTTAAAATTTCTTGATTAAATCGAAGGGTCTATAGCAAAAAACTAACTTTCCTTCAAAGTACACTAACTAAACATGTTAAAATTGCTTTTTCTAAAAATATGACATTTTTTACTTTTTTAATCGCATAACATTTTGAGAACATTTTCCTAAAGTCGCCTTAAGTCGCCTTAAATCGCATAACATTTTGAGAACATTTTCCTAAAGTCGCCTTAAGTCGCCTTAAATCGCATAACATTTTGAGAAAATTTTCCTAAAGTCGCCTTAAGTCGCCCAAAAATACGGCGAATTAAGGTCTCAGAGTAGGCCTAGTTTGGGACAAGTGGCTGTACACATATACTGGCGCTAAGACAGAATATGTAACGTTATTTAGTTAAGTCATTGAGCCATAGTATACAATGTGGTTCTTTTCGTTAATTGCATATTGACTGGGAATTTGACGGATCTTGACTTGATACATTTGGCTTTTTGGGTTCGTTTTCATTTTATTATAAGAGGGAGGGGAGACAGAGGGATGTTATGTTTTCCGACAAAATTTTTAAATGTCCCACCCTACAACCACCAGCCAGCCTCCATAAACAATCAACGGTTTATTGGCCATACCTTTCTCTTCTGATAGGTCAAGCATTTTGTCGTATCTCGGGATATCAACGGTTTTGCTCACCTGAAGCAGGTAACAGACAGAGTTAATAACCCAATCTATACACCTTATTCCAAAATGGCCGCCATTTAAATATTGTTTTGTTTTTATTCAAATTAACCCCTGACGCCTCGTTCTTAAGCTAAAATTCAAAAGAATATTTACCTTGCATGAGGCCTCAAGGTCTAATTTAAATAAACAAAAGGAATATATAAAAGGCGACCATTTTGGATTAAGGCATATTGCAGTCATATTTCTCTCTAACACTTACACCGATAAAGGTACAACTATATAAAAAACTATTCTTTATTGTTAAGTTATTACATGAAATTTTGTGGTGTACCGAGTTGTAGCAAACCGATAATCATTGGTAACCAATGGTGAGCTCGTAAATAAAATTTTAACTTAAAAGTTAGCGATACTAAGGAATGTCTAGCATTCTTACGGGCGTTTAATGCAACACGGTTAGGATTATCCTTCTCGAGCGCAAAGGACCACATTTTGCTCCGGTGCCCAGTTTCTTAAAATTATTTGGAGGGATGTGTAAGTAGTTTAATTGATTAACGCATTGATGGGCGGAGTCAAAATGGCTTCTGCTTCTTGAAACCTTTAGTGCCATATGAACTCTCGCTCGATCACGTGATAAGTACGATGCTTGTGATTAGCTACAGACAGAACGAAACTTCAAGAACGAGACTTCCAACCGCCGACTTGTTAATCATATCACAATTACCGATTAGCTCAGTTGGTAGAGCACGGGACTATCGTGCCGGTTCGAACCTCGGCCGCACCATCGCTCAAGGTCTTTAAAAAACTGAGGACAAAGTGCTGCCTTTGCAATGACATCTGTAAAAGGTTAGACTTTCGGATAAAGACGATAAACCGTTGGTCTCGTAAAGAACCTTCGGAACCTTAAAAACCCACACACTGTTCGCGAAGAGTAGGGGACGTAGAACCTAGTGTTGTGGTTAGTCCCTTGCAGTTGCAGTTGTAATTATATATGTCGAGCGTTTCTTCACGAGCCCCTGGCTCGGGAGATTGGGCGACCACTTCCCACGTTATCGACAATAAATACATTGATTGATTGATTTATTGAAGACGATAGTTAATTACATGGAAAATCCAAGGTTGCTATTGGCTCCGAAGTTCCTCCTGTTACAAGTTATCGGTAACATTCGTGACCCACGATCCCAATGCCTCGTGAATCCATGAGACCCACGAGCTAAAGTGGTCAATCCAATAGACCTTATTAAATACATTGACTGATTAATTGATTCATTGAAGACGATCGTTAATAACATGGAAAATCCAAGATTGCTATTGGCTCCGAAGTTCCTCCTCTTACAAGTTATCGGTGACATTCGTGACCCACGATCCCAATGCCTCGTGAGTTCACGAGATCCACGAGCTAAAAACGATGTCATACTAACATGTGATATTACTGGTGGGATAGCCTTTTCATTGATTTGCTACCACTTAAATTGAAAGAAGATTGCAATATCGCTTGGAGATACGGAATTCCTCTTCTCTTGTAGAAAGACATATTTCACTAGTTTACTGCGCTCAATCGTGACACATTTTTTTAACAACGAGGAGAAATTTCGTATCTCTGCGCAGTCATGTGACACCCTGTATATATCAAATGTGATTGTGTGTATGTCAGGTAGATTTCGCCATCAATTCAATTAGTATAGGTAATCACATGATTTCGAGTGCAATTTGGGATAAATCAGCACGAGTAAATTTTTTAAAGGCTAACCAAATTGCACGAGCCCGTAGGGCGAGTGCAATTTGCAGTCTTTGAAAAATTTACGAGTGCTGATTTATCCCAAATTGCACGAGACAAATCATATAATTACTTGTTAATAATATACATGCAAAAATTTAATTTGAACTTTCTGCACTCAATTTCAACTTTTTGCACTCAATTTCAATTTTCTGCATTGTTTGGGATTAATTGACGTGCTCTCAGCCAATGAGCATGCTGAAATTTTTGCGTGTATATTATTAACCACGAAACTATTAATCGCACGCGCTCTGTACTCGAAAGAAAGGAAATAACGTAACAGTCTAAGAACAAGCGGTTCAGAGGATTGTAACATATTTCTCTGTGGGTTTTACGGACAGAGGACAGAACTCATAAGATTAACTGACTCTCTAAAATTCAATTGGCCAAGTTGCCAGTTGATCGCCGATCCAGGTGCGAACTTGTTTAGTCTGTTAGTTCTTCCAGAATTTAAAAGATGTTACTCTAGTTACTTGTAACGCTGGACAATGGTGAAATCTTTCACGAGAGCATATAACTTTTTCTTTTAGAACTAATCACAAAATAGCCAAATAGAACCCAAATCGTTTCTTTTAATTGAACTAACGGCGTTAGAGAAGCCCCACCCAGTCGAACTGCGATTATCCTGACTCGTTGGGCCTTGTGCAAAACGCCTGGATTATCGAGAGTCTGGATAATCGAAAATATGAATATTAAGGATACATAAATGTCAACAAAGGCAAAGGATATAGACTCTGATTTTAAAAAGAAAAGCTTATGAGCTCAAGATTTCTATTGGGTGAGAGTTAATGAGGCCGAACAACTATCACCTCATGGAAATCGAGAGGGAATAATCTAATTGTTTTAGTAAAAATCATAATAAACGAATCATGTGTCGGTGAAAAAAATTACCAAAATACTAAATCTTCCTGCGAAACTTCGCTAAAGCGCGAAGACGTCACCATCTTCAACCAAGGGCTGCATTCCAATTGAACAATAGAGTGTTTCTGTTGAGGAACTATCGCCTGATAGTTGCCCCGCAGAAATATCATGTTCTTATCACAAATATTTGTAAAAATAATAAAAACTAAGCTGAGATGAAACTTTGCTCAAACTAAAACTAAATCAATGTTAGTCAGCATTCTAATTTTCGTTCTGAACAGGTTATTTTAAATATCAAAATGTCCCTTTTCTCCGCCAATCTTTCAGCCAAAACAAAGACAACAAAAGTTAAATTCGACTTGTAAGATTGAAAACTGCAGAAACCATCAATTAGTATCCAAACGAACAATTTAGTTGCTGATTTGACCTTTCAAAAGGCGTGGAAGAGCAAACCTGAATACGAACTGCATTGCTTGCATATAAGAATGGGTTTCCTTTGTTATTCTATGAACGATCGTAGCACTTGGCCATCCATTAACTTGCGATGTTAACTTCGTCTCGACCAGTCAAAAGGCGTGCACTGCTTTCGTCCAATCAGACTGTGCATACCGCGTTTAGCTCACGTGCTTTTTGCAAACATTTCCTTTAAATAATGAACTTGTAGACCTTTGCATGAATGCATAAGTCACTTTGAATGTCCTTGGTACTCACAGAACGCTAGACTATTTTGGTTGCATATTTCAAGGTTCTTCCTTTAACAGCGTGATTAGCAATGGCGTCTGAGGTAATAAAATATTCTGAAGAACTGCTCAGCTTGACGGCAGATTCCAGCGAAGAGGATTCGAAACGAGCCTACGACAACATGGCTTCTGACTGGGATACGGTAAGTGCGAGTGTAAAGATATTTCCACAAGTGGCATAGTTACTACAATAGTAAGAGATACAGAAAGAAGCTAAGCTGGTACAGAGCAGAAAGAAAACTTTCTCCAAAAAGACAAGGAAACGTACGATAGTAGAAGTATCGAATGGCCTTTGCGAGCATTTGCGAGCAAGCGAGCACTGTGTTTTATTTCGCGAGCACGAACAATTACCGATTCTGTCTTGCGAGCAGCGAGCACTTGGAGTTATACTAGGAGCTACTTTTTATTGAAGTGTTTTTTTATTGAAGTGCGCCTACCAGTCTGACTGGCACCTCCACAGGTTCCACAATGCGCAACGTTTTCAATTCAATCAATTATTGCGTCCGATGCCAAATTACAGCCAGATCGAAAGAGGTTCAGTACGATGAAGTAAAGCGTTATTTCCGTACCAAAATATCGACGAAGAACGATTTACGAAATTTCGAGTAATCGATCAAATTTCAACGAGAATTCGAGCATGAGAACAATTGCAAAAATTTTGCGAGATAGAGCAGACGAGCACTCGACTAAAATTGCGAGCAAATCGATCAACGGTCAAATTTTGCGAGCACTTGACAATTTGAAGGGACCATTCGGTACCCCTGACAGTATTGATGCTTATTTCATCTCGAGAAAGCTCTGGGGCGCGACTCTGAAAACAAATCCCTGGTGGTCACAATGTGGGCTCAACAAAGACAGCGGTGTCAAAGACGACAGTGCACCATTAAAGACACCTGCCAATCAATTACCAGAATATTAGGAAAAAAATAGTGAACTGCCCATTCAAGGTTTCAGAAGAAAAAAAGGATTGAAGAGTAAGGAAAATTGAGAAATGGTAAAACCGAAACGCCTAGAGAGCGGTAACTGATAAGTTTTATATAACTCAAGAAGCAGCAGAACTAAAATCCAAAAAAATATATATTTTGCTTTTAAAGTTTGATGGCTATAAATGGAGGCGTTTGTTACTGATTTTATTTTCTTTTTTGCCTCGTTCCATTAAGAGTTTTTGACACATGCAAACGAGCTTGTCGAGGGTCGCACCGTA
>OX453282.1:8848464-8863464 GCA_949710005.1 Ricordea florida | reverse complement strand
TTAACAAAAGAAATAAATAACCATAAAAGTGTGAACTATAAGTAGCATGACCTGGTCCAACGCAACACGTGAATGACTAACATACATTTGAGACATTTTACAATTTAGAAGAACATTTTTTTACGAAAACAACGGCGTTGAAACCAAAGTTCTCAATCGACACACTAAATGACAACGTCGACAACGCGAAAAGCTGCCAGTGAAAGCGCTACATTCTGCAATTTGCCGCCAAGAGAAAATTCCCGCGGGAGTATTTCTTAGCCGTCGACAGGGGAGATGTTTATATGATTAAAGAACATAAAAATTTGAAATCTTTCATCAGTTTGCTTCTCATTCAAAAGTAGTGCATTCAGAAGATCATTTTTCTGAAGAAGGTTTGTTTAGAAGTCGGTTTTCCAAGTCAAGTGTCAAGTTTAAGGGAAAGTGGAAAGTGCGAGTGCTGAGTCACGCATCAGTGAGCAAATATTATGCAGACAAAACTTATGCAAATTTGTGGTCCATAGCACGGAGTCTTTCCACTTCTCGGCTTTCTTCGCTACAATTTTGTCTGTTTTCCACAGCACGGAGTCTTTCCACTTCTCGGCTTTCTTCGCTACAATTTTGTCTGTTTTCCACAGCACGGAGTCTTTCCGCTTCTCGGCTTTCTTCGCTACAATTTTGTCTGTTTTCCACAGCACGGAGTCTTTCCGCTTCTCGGCTTTCTTCGCTAAAATTTTGTCTGTTTTCCAAAGCACGAAGTCTTTCCGCTTCTCGGCATTCTTCGCTACAATTTTGTCTGTTTTCCACAGCACGGAATCTTTCCTCTTCTCGGCGTTCTTCGTTAACATTTTGTCTATTTTGTCGAGCCCGGACTCTTTCTGCTTGTCGGCGTTCTTCGCTATAATTTCGTCTCCTTTGTCTTTACCGAGGGCGCCTTCTTTGGCGATCTACTTCGCTCATTCTTCCACAGTTAATTCTTGCTCTCTTTCCCGTTGCTCTTCACCTGAACCCGGTGTTCTGCAAATTATATTTTCTCTGCTATTGTTTGTTGACATAGCAATAGAAATTATTTCGTTTATCCTTTAGTAAAACTTTAACAGTGTAGAGTAGTAATATTGTGACTCAAAAAGACAATGAACTGAAAATTTCTTTTTCAGTCGTCAACGCAATTTCCCGCCAAAAATATGCGGGCTACCAGAACAGCGTCCAAATAAATCACGTCACCTCGATGAGTTGACACATGAGCCCACAATCTCGTCATGTGATGCTGGTCAGTGGCTATCCCGTTTTGACAGCTGTCAATTGACTATATTGTGAATGTCCAATATAAAAGATGTGGATTTGCCAAGACAAGCCTGAGATACCCCTCCCTTTTGATAGTCTCCCCTACCCTACCCGTACAATCTGTAGACGCGTACGTACGTACGTACGCTCGGTCAGTCACGTGACAACCAAAAGAAAAGAGGTTGACCATATTCCATGAGTATGGGGCTCTGCTCCAGGCGCGCTTCGCGCGCGGGAGCCCCGCTATTAATTTGCTGTAGATATTTAGTGACATAGGCACAGGCCCAGACCTTGATCACATAGTTTAAAAGAGACGAGTTAACATGTATAACCTAAAACCCATATGGAAGCAATAATCATTGTACATCACCTGACAATAAGAGCACACACACAGTTTGCAGTCACGACGTTTAGCAGCCTCACTGTCTCCTGGATACCGACACGTGTTCATGCTCATAAAGTTCCCATCACTCTTTGGTTTAGGAACAACAATATCTACACAGGGGTCGAGTAGGTGAGACAAACTCCCCGGTGTCCCATCGTTGGGAGCAGGCTTTAATCCAAGAATACCTGGAAAAAAAAACTGCTGAATAGAGCTTGAGCCGATAAGGCGTATAAGGCCTATTTTGGCCTAAACGGTTTACTGCGACAGTCGTTCACTGCAAAACAGGGTGATCTATAACCACTGTTGAAGCTTAACTAAAGATTTGTCAGGAAATGCTACGATAACAAAAACAGTGTCTCTGGTGGTCTTAAGTACAAATATTGCGTTCAAGCCTGCTTGTATTGAAGAAATGGCAAACGTGCAGCGTGCAACCATGAGTTATAGACACAAGCGGGAGGTTGCTATGCACGAAAGAAGCGTAAAGATGCTCGAGCCGAATCTCTAACGCTTCTTGAGTGCTTAGCAAACCTCCCAAGTGCGTCCATAACTCGACGGTTGCACAACTGCTGCGTTTACCATTTCTTTTATAACATAACATTTCGCAACTTCACAATCTCACGTCACCATGATATGCAACCCATGGGCAAATGAATTGAGCGTATTAGCCAATCATAGCGCGCGCTTTCCCAAAGCTATGTTATATTGTCTCTTAAATCTCAGTTACGTAAAATTGCGTTCATAATGCTATACGAGGCTTAAGTATGCAATTTCATCCGCAGTGTAAATATATGATGTCTCATTCAATTCGTATTATTCAATTTTTTTTTTCATTTTTCGGCGCTGTCACAGGCAAACTCGGAAAAAGAAAATCCGAGTTCTCTCAATGAGAGTCGAATCTACGACCTTTCGATTACAAGTTCGGACGCTCTACCACTGAGCTATAGGAGACTCGTGGGAGCAAAGCCATTAAACTAGGTACATGTAAAAAAACATCCTGCATACTGCAAGGATTTGAATGTCAAAGCAGTGAAGGTAATTTCATTCCTTCATTCCTTCATTAATTAACAGTTAAATAGTTTGAACCCAGGAGTCTCAGAAGTTGATTGGGTAAGATTTCCACACAGGTCCCTACTAATTATGCATTCTGTAACTATACTATTTCGTTCTTCGAACACAAGAAATATTTACAAGTGCATTACACCAGACAAGACAGCTTAAGCATGCATAATGAAGTAGGAACCTGTGCGGAAATCTTACCGTTGATTGTTGAGTTTGATCATCCAGATCTAAGTAGTTCCGAAAATAGTTGTTGATGACGTGACGGACGTTTCGACAACCTGACTGACGTTTCGACAGCATAAATATCACCACCTGACGACACGTAAATCACTTGAACAAACAGTTAAAAAACTTCTTAGATTCATGTAAATCTTGATCAAACCAAAAAGAATGGAAAATGGAAGCACAAACTCACGTACCTGCCATCATATTGTAGAGTTCGCTGTTCTGGAAGTAATCAACTACCTCCCCCTTCTTAAAGGAAGGACCATGGGCAACAAATATGGTCTGGAAAAGAAATGAAAAACGGATGCTATGGGATCTTGAGCAAGATTTCCGCACAAGTCCCTACTTCATTATGCATGCAGCAGATGAATTGTTCAGAGTAATGCACATGTAAACATTTCTTGTTATTGCAGAATGAAACAGTATTGCTACAGCATGCATAATGAAGTAGGGACCTGTGCGGAAATCATTCCGGATCTTGTTGCTTAGAATTCAGTAAAGCAATCTCGCTACAGCTTGCAGCTTTCCTTTTCATATCGCAACGTTCCATTTGATATTGTAATTGTATCCGTCGTCTCTATTTAATTTCATCTTGTCAAACTCTCACAAAGGAGGTCTAATTAATGTAAGCTAGATATTTTCATACAGATCTCCTGGCTATTATTACCTCAATTCTTTTTACCTATTGTTTTCATTTTAACACTTTTATCTGTAGTGTGGCAAAGTAAAAATAAAAAATCACAACAAAAGTGAGTCGGACACCCTGCGCATGCGCTTCGTAAGCACCGCGTCTCTACTCCAGCAAAGTTAAGCGCGAGTGAGTCACATCCACCGTCTGAAGGTTGATTATGTTTTGACAATCTCAGGATAGCTCTGACTTTTAAAGTGGAAAAATTGCTACAATCTAAGGAAACCTGAATACAGTCAAACCTCGCTATCTCGAACTCTCAAGGGAAATGATAAATAGTTCGAAATAGCGGGGGTTCGAGATAACCAGTGGTAAATGGCCTAAAAAATATTCCAAGGGAAATTAGTTTGAGTTCAAGAAAACGGTGAGTTCGCGATAACCAAGTCCGAGATAGCAAGGTTCAACTGTACTGCAATACAGCGTGCAGTGTAATAAGTTCAGTATTTGACTCAATATTATTGCTTTTATGCCCTGCGGTACTTACTCTCATGTTTGGATCAATGCTGTCGTATCCATGTGTTCCTCCATTGCAGTACCAATACCCAGCTGTCGAACTTAAAAACAAAAAGTTAAACAGGAAAGCAAAGTTCAATTCGAGAAATATACGCTTCTATTAATAAAAAAGCTGTTTTTACATTACAACAAAAGTAACTTTGAATTCGAATTCCCTTTTTCCTATGCTACAGGAACACACACACACACACACACACACACACACACACACACACACACACACACAAAAGAAATGCTTTAGTTGCGTTTAAGCCATATCATAGAAACGAGCCAATGGAAGGACGTTCTCCTCATATGGTATTTTCTGCGTAGTTAAAGTGACTCGAAGTTAAAGAAACCCGGAGCCTTATGGTACAAAGAAAACGCTTGCCATGGGCGAGAGAGAATAAACAGCAATGATTCGGAAAACTGAGATTTTATCCTTTGTGTTGCAATTGCAAGTCGAATTACAGAGCGATCAATCTTCAATTTTAATACTTCGATTGGTGATGTCATGTCTTAGACAGCAGGTGCGGATCCACACCGGTTTCCACCGTCTTGCGGAAATCGGAAAGATTTTCCACAGTATATAGTAGATAGTATAGTTTTAATAAAAATAAAAGATTATTTTAAGTTGTAACCTCAGTGAGAATGGAACTGGTCAATATCCTGTCTGAATGACTGGGAAACCCAGGAAAGGAGACTTCGGGGAGTTTTAAAAATATCCAATAAATTTCCCGACAGAGCGCGCCCCCAGACCCTCCGAGAAGCTTGCGCCTTCGGCGCTCGTGTAGGAAATCGGTTACCATTTATTCCAGATCCGCACCTGCAAGGCCATATATGAAGCCACTATTTATCTGCTCTAAGGGTAGACAGTTGGTAGAGCATCATGCTAGTATTCGCGGGTTTAAATCCCATTCCACTCCCATTCCCATTTCAGGCTAAACTGCAATTGCTGAAAATAAGTATACTCACTTGGCTCCAATCAGCCAACCGTCTTCAGGAATTGCGATGATCTTACCGATTCTCCTATACGAGAAAAGATTGCACCAACAAATACATACTGCTAAGAATCTTGATTTGGTGACTAGGAATTCTATTAGCGTTAACTGGGGTAAAAAGGAAACTAAGGGCGCTTACCAAAAGACAGAACTGACCAGCCGGGCAGGTCAAATTGAAAATGAAGTAGGCTTCTTTTGAGAGTTTTTGCTAAAAACCTGTCACTGCTATACATGCTATGTAGAAATAAACGGATTTGGCTGGACAGCTCTGATTGACAGTGGAATTATTTTTACAAATGGACTTGGTCTGACGGGCCAGTTCTGGCAAATGGTTAGCGCCCTAAGACTTCACGCTTAATCTATGGAAACGACATTCTTGAAGCCTCAGTTGAACAGAGTGCTGTTAGAGGTGCTGGGATATCCGCATCCCTAAGGCTAAATAAATAAGCCACTTTTAATGCTTTCAAACCGTAGAGAGACAGTATTCTTAGATGTGAATCAGGGTTTTTATGCACTTGACAATTAATAATAATAACTTTATTTCAGTATTTCCACAACGAAGTGGCTCTTCATCCGAAACATTTCAAATCAAATCAAATCAAATGTTGGTTTTTGTGGAGAGCGGAAAACAGGAGTACCCGGAAAAAAAACCTCTCGGAGCAGAGTAGAGAACCAACAAACTCAGCTCACATATAACGCCGAGCCGGAATCGAACCCGGGACACATTGGTGGAAGGCGAGCGCTCTCACCACTGCGCCAACCCTGCTTTCCAACACTACGCCAACCCTGCTCCCCGACACTGCGCCAACTCTGCTCCCCAACACTGCGCCAACCCTGCTCAAAAACACTGCGCCAACTCTGCTCCCCAACACTGCGCCAACCCTGCTCAAAAACACTGCGCCAACTCTGCTCCCCAACACTGCGCCAACCCTACTCAAAAACACTGCGCCAACTCTGCTCCCCAACACTGCGCCAACCCTGCTCAAAAACACTGCGCCAACCCTGCTCCCCAACACTGCGCCAACCCTTCTCCCCAGACAATTGACATTCTTATTTACTTTCAACTGTACCGCTCAAATGTCTCTAACTCAGACGAAGAAGAGTGGACAGTAGTCATCAAATATTCAATTGTTAAAAAATCGAGTAAAACCGAAGAGAAGCTAAAAATGTCTACTACCGATCGCCCAAGAGTGAATAATTAATATTTTCAAGTGCAAACTTTACATATTTCCTTAGCTTACTAATATGGATGCCTTCAAATATCCCCAGACCAGAATGGAAAAACTTCTATATCAAAGAACAGCATGGTGGAAATCAATGAACAATGCACACTGCAAAAAGTTTTCTCCAGGTTTTTCTTTTCTTTACTAATACGTTACAACACTAGATGACGATACTTATATTGATCAATATCCCGTTCACATCAAACTGTTAGACATGTTTAATTGGTTTAGTTAGCATGATACACGTACGGATTTCCACCGTTTACAGCGTTCACAGCGTGCGCGCACACAATCAAACCAAGGTTTAAACAGGTTAAAAGGAATCGTTCTCGTGAGGTGGTTCGGGTTTTAAAACACGTTTAAACATTTTTTAACCATAAATGAGTTTATTGACAAACCAACAAAGGAATACAGAGAACAATCACCACAAATACCTACATAAGTTAACGCAATTGATTTTACGCCAGATTCGGGCGGTGTAGGCTTACGAGACGTTTGACCAAAAAGGTAAGGCAAATCTTCGGCTGAACCTACCATATTATTACACAAAACGATTTTTTACTCATTCCTATAAGACCTAAAATATTACTTCTTGTGCGCAAACGGTGCTACCGTACAAAGAAAGGCCTCAGCTTTTTTTAACTATGAAAAATGGTAGGGTTGTGGGATGTGGCTTGAAATGACAACGTCAAAATGTAACAAGGGTAAGTTGAAGCCACACATATGCGCACTGAGGCGACAGTGGTAGAAGGGGTAAAACCCTGTTGCTACCAAAAAAAAGATGAAAAAATTGAGCTCAAAAGCCAGCAGCCATGGACAGCTGTTTCGGCCTTGTTAGGCCTCATCAGCATGGCACATCTAGCAGATGAGCTCTGGTTTCCCACATTATGAATGTCAAGATCATCATTACCCTTGTTACATTTTTATAACTTTGTTGTTTGGTAGTTCGATTTCTGCATTCTTACCTGCTGTCTGAGTAGTGTAGGCGCTTGGGTAAATTCTCTTTCAAATACACTTGCATGTGAGGGTTCTTGCACTGCAAAGCAAATTTGAATTGAAGACCGCTTCGTAGCATCGTACAGTAGTATCTCTGGGTAAGTCAGGCTAGTCAGAGAACATGCAAACTATTAAAGTGTAAAGTTAGCTAATAAATAGCTAAGAGCTCTCGGGCCAAGGAATATTATTCAAAAGCAATTCCCGCCAATCTTTGCTATTACATGTTTCATATTTCTGTACAAGCTGTTGAGAGTATTTCAAAGCTGCTGGGCGAAGTTTGAAAGTTTCCGACCTTTTGAGACAACAACTCTCGACATGTCAAAGTTTCGTGTTTGCTGGAGGGAAGCACAATAATATGGGGTCTGACAAATGATAAAGATGGCATATTTTGAGCCTGGAAAATTCGTGACGGATGTATTTTTCAGTTCTGTCACAGGCAAACTCAACAAAAAAGCAAATCAGAACTCTCTGAAAAGGATTTCAACCTACGACCTTCCGATTACCAATTCGGACGCTCTGTCGCGTATGTTTGAAGCAATGTTAGGACCATGAATGCACATCTTCATGAAGATAATGTGCAGTGCACATACGTTAATGCATAAAGCACATGTAGCGTCATAACTCACGATGCAATCGAGAGTTGTTAAGTTGGATCTGTTTGCAAGTCACCAATTCCAACATCTGCCCAGCAATGTTTGGTTAACATTGTTGGAAGGTCTTGAGCCGTTCGCACAAGCTACAGGACGTAAAGTCGTTACGAAAAACGTACCTTTAACTTCGAGATGACGTCCTCCGCAGACACTGTAAAAAACGAAACACATGACAGTACGATTGCCTACCCTCACCTTCCCCTCCCTCTTACTATCTCCCTCTGTTTACGAGGCCTTACCTCCCGGCTTTGGATCCATCGCAACAAACGCCCCACCACCTCTCTGTGGGGAATCAACATCGTTCAGGGTAACGTTATACTGGCAAAGGAAAGGAAAAAAATGGTGAATGAACCAGATCGTACGGTTTTCCAACATTCTTAGTCTCGAGTTGGACTGAAGCGTGTTTAAAAAATGGACTGTGGAGTACTTTGCTTGTTATTAGTTCGTCATGGACGGGCTGGAAACAAAACAAAGAGGCGAAAATAGAATTATCGATAACAATGAATTAAAAACATCCGCAAAAAAGATGAACAATGGCTGACAATTGCAGGGTTTGCGGATTGCACGGATATGAAGACGCTCACTTCGAGAAGTCAAAAACAGCTTAGTTTGATAAACTAACAAAGTTCATTTGGTAGCGTCCCCTTTTAAACTATGGTTATCAAAGTCTTCACAATTGCTGACAATTGCAAGGTTGGCAGCTTGCACGGATATGAAGACGCTCACTTCGAGAAGTCAAAAACACTTTAGTTTGATAAGGGACGGACCATTAGAAAAGTGATGGGGGGGGGGGGTGGGGAAAAAAAAACAAAAAAAAATCATGCAAGGGAAAATTCATGCAAAGAAGAAGGTAAAAAAAAATTCATGCAGAAGGAAGGTCCAATTGTGACTTTTTCGTGCAGAGGGGTTCACCTGAAAAACAAAATTCCTGCACAAGCAGTGAGCGAAAAAAAAAAATTCGTGCAAGCTGAAAATTCCCCACCCCCCCCCTCCCCATCATTTTTCTAATGATCCGTCCCTAAACTAACAAAGTTCATTTGGTAGCGTCCTCGTTTAAACTATGGTTATCAAAGACTTCTGAGTCTTCACGAAAGTATGAACATGATAAATATGTTTAGGTGAACGGTAAAGGCTAGTTTTACCAGCCACGGAATCGAAGTCCGTGTTATAGTCGAAATTAATGGGCTACGTTCCGGACAAAACTAGATTGTCAGGGTCGGAAGGAAAACTGGAGGGCCAGGACTCGTACATAGTGATGCAATATATCAAACACGAGATACAGTGTTTCATCACATATCAAACACCGAGAAGACAACTGAAAATACGACGCTCAGCGGAGTATTTTTAGCGAAGTTCGAGGTGACTGATGGGTGATGAAACACATGTATCGAGTGTTTGTTATAGTTTCTCCAGTGAACTTGTTTAGAGGAAGAAATTAACGAAGCAAAAACAAGCCGTTTTTCAGCAGTTTTCCAAACACGTCACAACGCCTGGTTTCCTTTGTCTTTCTCTTATGCATTATTAATGAATTATAGAATGATTAATTCTTCCACGTCTGCTTTTAACTCCGACAAGTTGGTTTTCACTAGAACATAAGCGACAGAGTCGTAAGCCAAAACGGAAGAAAGTGGAAACGCCATGTGAATCCACTTCCGACTCCGCTTCGGACTCCGATTCTGTCGAGGTTCTGACTTCGCTTATGTCTCCGATCTTTGATTTTCAAGAGGCCAGACGACGACTCCGATTACGTCGCTAGTGAAAACTATCCTTAAAGCGCTGGGGAGAATTGTTGATTAAAAGACAGGGGAGACAAATTGACATCACGGGACTTGAAGAACATTGCGCTACTCACCTTATCTAAGAAGACCACACGATCGCAGCTTGTGGTTGTCATACCTACAAACAAACAGAGAGCACATTCACTATTACCATTTTTTGCCTTCATTCTATTCGTAAAATAATAATAATAATAATAATAGTATTAATAACAATAAAATAGGACTAAGCGGAGTCTTATTTAATCTGTACAATCATACAAGTGATTAACAAAATGTGACGAACGAGTACGACCAACATTAATTAGCAGCTTCTGCAATGCCGCCATTTTCAAGAAAGCCCTGTTCGCGTATAGGTATGATAAGTAGATTTAGCCACGAGAAGTTGAAATAATTGGGTAATGGTTAATTGAGATTCATATTTTCCATATAACAGAGTAGTTTACATTGATTTATATAAGCAGGGCATCCCTTGGTAACAGTTGCGTCGTGTGACAGAAGGATTTACCGTGCTTTAAATAAAGGTTTACTTACCTACTCAGGACGCTTACCATTAGCCAGAACTGGCCGGTCAGACCAGTCCATTTGTAAAGAGAATTCCACTATCAATCAGAACTGTCCAGCCAGATCAGTTTATTTCTACATAGCATGTATAGCGAGGACAGGTTTTTGGCGAAAACTCTCAAAAGAAGCCTACTTCATTTTCAATTTGACCTGCCCGGCTGGTCAGTTCTGACTTTTGGTAAGCGCCCTTACTTATTTATTTACTTACCAATGAACTGCCACTTACTACTCTCCGCCAAATAGCGTTCTTTATTAAACTGTCTAATTACAATTTTGTGGACTAATATTAGAGAAAAATAACTCGCTTGTTACCACCAATTCCATTTGTCACAATCCTTTAAAATAACCTTTAAATAATATAATTGCCACTAGCAAGCTAATCCGGCAATGGAGCTAATCCGGCAATGGATGCGTGTAATGGTTACGATTAGTAATGGTAATAGGACTGAGTGGAGTCCAATTCGGTCTGTAATCATACGAGTGATAAACAAAATCGGACGACCGCGTAGCGGGAGTCCGATTTGTTTAATCACGAGTATGATTGCAGACCGAATTGGACGACACAAAGTCTTATTACCAATTAATCATAACTTTAACAAAATTTGTGATGTATAAACTTCTTTTTTTTTAAATCTAAGCACATGAAATTCCAAGATTTTTTATGCCACCAGTGAAAAAAAAGCCATTTAAGCGCGCGCGTGATGGCGCGTAGTGTCCAATTACTCAGGCTTGACGCGTACTGTCCTATTTGACTGTCCTATTATGGCTGAAATCAGGGCAGTTGATAGCCAATCGGATTTGAGAATTTTGTTATAGTTATGATTAGGCAAGTAAATGCGTTGATATTCGGTCCCGCCGACTATATATCCAGACCACAACAGGTTCACCATTTTGCTTTGGTAAACAGCAGAAGCACAATCTTGGTAAAGACAGCTTAGGACTGCAAGTGACTAAAATTGAAGTACACTCAATGAGGCTCTGTCAGCAGATCTTTGTATCGCGAACATGGTACGATGTTTAACGCGCGTAAGGCGGCTTTATTTAGCAAATAAACAAGTCTCCACTGTCCTCTGTTCTGCAGGAGGTGACTGTTCACTGGTAACTCGTTTGATTTCTGCTTTGATTCTAGTGACACATTCGCTAAATCAATTGATTCTTTTGCTATTTTCAGTTCGCGGAACGACCCGTTTCGAAATATACGCTCACTACACACGCCATCTTTTACAGTGGGTCTACCGCGAACGGTGTGTGGGTCTGTATGTTTGAGCGGAGAAAAGATGACACCATTTGTTTTCGACATATTCGCCATCGACTTCGACATCGTAGAAAGGTTGCGCCCGTATTACGTGTCTGCGGTATTCCCCATTGCACGTAACTGTGATTTGCGATGAAACTCGAGTGTAAACCTATAGTCGGTTGCCCGACTAATACAGAAGTCTCCACTGTCCTCTGTTCTGCAAGTGGTGACTAGAGCAGGAAAGAACTGTAAGGGAAAACACGAGCCGCAGACAGTTTGGATCAATCATATCGAGCGTAGTATCGGGACTGCGTTATACTTTGCGATAACGTCGTCTCAAACCCTCGCTCGTGCTTTCGTCATCTTTCTATCACGACTCAAAACTAAATTCGATTTTGTGACGGCATTACCGCTTGAAAATGATGGCGTTTTGAATCTGAAAATATATTTCCGTATTGCGCTCCGCAGTTTCGTGACTCCGTCCGCCAATTGACCTCTTTCATAATGGCGGTCAAACAAAAACATTCTTTTGTTTTCATGGTAATGGCCCATACTAGCCCATAAAGTGGTTGTTCCAAAATGAGATTAGTGGGTCTAATTAACATACAAAAGAATAATAAATTGGCCGCCATTTTTGAAAATGGTCTATGTGGAAATATATTTTCTCCCAACAATCTGTCATTATAAACAAGTAATGTCGCCTCACTTCGTCTTTAAAAATAAAAACATTGGTCACTGTACCGTGATCTCCCACAAGTATTATGTTGATTTTGTCATGAATGTCGCGGTCAGTCAGCCCTTTCCACAGTCTTCCTATCATGTTATCCACTGTTTTGATCTGGTCATTTGTCTGTAACAAAGTCAAACAGGAGTTTATTACATTTTCAGCAGCAGTCCAGGAGAGGAACTTCTATTCTCCTCCTGTTTGATGCCCAGCACACACTCCTGGCCCAGCTAATTAAGACGCCGCACTTTTCATGAACCGAACCCAGGGTTCGTGCTGGGGTAAGTAAACAGAATTTAAGGAGTTTTTATAAGGACCAAAATACAATTTTTAAGGAATATTTTGTTTGTTTGTTTCTTTGAAAAAAAAAACGAGATAACTGCCATTGTTTCTATTTATTATTCATGCACAATATGCTACTGTTGTACAATTGAATATAAATTTAATAATAATGATGAAACAGAAGAAATATTGTGAAAAATGTGAACATAACATCATAACACGACATGGAACTTCCACCAAAAATGTATAATGTCAATGAAGGTATAAACACCATCTAACATGTGAAATGGTTTCTGCTAAAATTTAATGTTTGAGCTTTGCTAGACAAGAAATAAGGAGTTCTTAAGGAGTTTTTGCTGAATTTTGCAAATTTAAGGAGTTTTTAAGCGCCCTTTAGAACGTAAATCAAATCTAAGGAGTTTTTAAGGAGTTTAAGGAGTAGCACGAACCCTGCGAACCTAATTGAGCTAGATCCGATATTTGGAACAACATTGGAGCAACATTTCAGTCAAATGGCGCACCGCGTACATTCTAATTCTTAATTTTCGGTGACCACAGTCTTCCTTCATCACAGTTAGAAATTGGAACGTTACATTTCCCTTTCAATTGGGGACTGATGGAGTAAATGTTTTCTCAGAGCCGCAGACTTATCAAATCGCAAATTTACAAAACTAAAGGTGCACAACCCAAGAATTGTACAGTTTTTGGAAGTTCATATCTTCTCACATCCCGTACAGCATTCAGTTGTTTATTTTCTGCACGAGGGAAAGTTGTCACTCGCTACAACAAGGTGTAAAATTACTTGAGACACTTAACCTATTTGATGTGTTAGAAGTAATTCCACAACGGTCTCATACATTTACGTCCCCCCCCCTACCCCTCCTTCTTATCAATGTTGCTACCAATGTAAAACCATGCTGAAAACTTAAACATATAACATTAAAAGAGGCAGAGGAAGGGGGGGAGGTGGAAAATCAGAAAGGCCTTGTGCCGGTTTTCTTTTTTTTTTAAAGGAATAAGGGGTGCTTTTTACTCATAGCGTCTCAATAATTTTGCAACCTGTTGAAGCTTTACCTCCTTAGAGTCGGGACCTCGACGGTGCGCTGTATAATCTGGCTCATGGAAGTAAAGTGAAATGAAGGAAGGTCTCCTAAGTATAAATAATGATGAAAATATAATTCAACATTAGTTTTGAGCTACATGGTACCCACACACATGCAACAGCTAAGATGTTAAGAACAATTAGTAGAAATACTCGAACCGAAAATGGATTCATGAGTTGCCTGTTGACCCGTTTCGTGAGGGTACCTCCAAGGATCAAAGTCACAATCCGAGATAGGATCGCGTTGCACACTTTTAGTTTTTCCACCACCCTCTGCCGTTCACAAAATTACCAAAGCCGTTCAGTCGTTAATCTCCAGCAGTTCCCAATTTTATAACAGACGTCCAGCTGGGCGTTGAATCATCTGTTCACTAGCCGTGCGTATTGCCGTTCGCATGGATACCCGTTGGAGTGCGTTTTTGTCGTGAGAGGTCAGATATGATGGCCAAGTTACATTACTTATTTACACTAAAACAGCCAAACAAAAGGGCTGTACGTTCCCTCGCAATCTTCCATCTTGACACTATCTGATTTTGTGTAGCTTAGTCCAAAGTTAAGAAACGTGACATGCCATTTGACCAAAATCATAATGACAGGAAAACGTAACGTTGGCAAGGCGATCCTAGCCTGTGTACAGCCGCAACTCCCCTCCAAAAAAATCGGGAAAGGAGCGTCTGTGATTTGCCGTCGATAATCTTGTTCAAATACCACGTGACTTTTCCAGGAACGTGATTTGATTGGCTAATACCCACAGATCATTACATCATTGAAACAACGCGATTTGTTTCACTTTCATTTTAGCATCTCTCGAGAAGTGTTGACGGGCCTGCGTGACTCCTGCAGTTCGCAAATGATCGTGTGTCTTCAGAGTTTAGCTCTGACCAGGATATCTCTTAGGGATTCTCCTTTGCGATATGATAATAAGGGAGCCTCTTTCAATGTTTCTCCTAGATGTGGTTTGTTTTGAGCTAAGTGTATTCTTCAAATTTGGAACTGCTGGCGAGTACTGTATGGGGCGCCGTTAATGATTTGGCTTAATTTTGTCATTTTTTCGTTATTTACTAAACAAAGTTTTGTGATATGATATCATACGTTAATGATTTAATATAGTAAATCCTGATTTCAAACCATGCGGTTATGATTTGATATAATAAATTATTATTTCAAATCATGTGTTCACTTTCTATAATTTATGCCAAATTTATTCCGGAACACGATTATCAACGGCAAATCACAGACGCTCCTTCCCGATTTCTAAGGGGAGGGAGCGGCTGTACACAGGCTAGGTGATCCTGGCTACTGAAATTTTGTCCTTCTTTCGCATATTTTTTATT